>JAAAYG020024400.1:38253-52001 GCA_009936455.2 Tomocerus minor | reverse complement strand
GAGAATGATAATGATGAATGATTGCAGTTGGTTAAAGAGTTGAGTCGGGCTGTGGCAACACACGTGGCTCTAGCTGCCCTTCTCGGTGGTTCCGGAGACGGTCCTCATTTGCGTGATGAGCTACGACGAGCAAGAAGAACAGCTCAAGAGGCGGCTGCTGCTGCCAAAGCCACTCTCCTCCCTTCTCTCCTCGAGTAAGCTCTTCAGAATCCATTTATTATAATGGAAATTGACTCTTCACATACATTACTTTGTTCTTGATTGCATTTTCTGATCTAATACCCTTTGATTGCATTTTGTTGTGTTTGTCGATCATCATTTTTTACAGTCAAAGATGGGCGGAAAAGGAAAGGACAGAGTTGGAACGCTTTTGGCATCTCCTCCTTTGCTGTCTCGACTCTTTGGGTAGGTTTTTGCTTTCTCAGATTTACATAGCATAGATATATAAGACTCTTCCCAGGAGATGGATAGATATTTCTCGGAATATCACATTTGTTATTGGTTGAGATCAAATAGAGATTCCTTACATCCGTTCATATCAATCAAATTATAAGGGAAAGGGGAAATTGATGGAATTTCCTACTTTGAAATCGTTGATCCTCCTTTGAAAAAAGAAAATGGGTGATATTGGTTGATGCATGAATTACAGAGACATCGATGCAACGAAGTCTACTTCTTCTCCGTCAATTTTCCATAGCAGACGGGACGAATGTTTTGATTCATACGGGACTCGACGGTCCAAACAATCATCATCACCCTCCAGTACGTCAGCCCTCCGTTCCCGTTGATGCTGGAGATGTGCCTCTCCTGGATAAAATTGCCGTGGAAGGAGTCGAGGCTTCTCAACTGTGCAAGTACGTGCGAAATATTAAAAGAGAGTAGGAGGGTGTCAAGAGTGTGCTCTAATACTTAATAATGGCATGGACCACTTTTTTTTGGATTCTTCTGAAAATGATTTAGGGAGTTGTTTGAACTGCGAGCTCAGTTGCAGGAGTTGAAATGTGCAGTGGAGCTCCGGACTTCTGAGTTTGAAGATATGTCACCAACGAAAGCACCACGGAGGAACGACACATTGCTCAGCATAAATGGGGCTGATGCCCTGATGACCAACACAGGCCCTTCCTCTATCAGCTGCTCTATTCCCAGTGATGATAAAGAGTCCCTCGAGTCGGATGGATCTCAGGTAATCGAAAATATTTCCATTTCCAATGGAATGGCTTCTCATGCCATGGCATCACATAAATAAATTCTTATCTCCTCTGCCCAACACTCATTTCTATTGACTAAAGTATAAAACCATTTTTCTACATTTACAGGCAAATGGGATCACAAGTGCTCAAAGAAAATGTATATGCTGGATATTGGCTATAATGGTATTTGTGTTTTTCCTTGCGATGGTGTTCGGTGTGTTCATTGCACTTTTCTCGGGAACTGGATCCTCCCAATAGCCCTAAAGTGCTCCCAGTTAATTCCAGTCCCAATTATATCCCACAACATCCACACTCTCCTCAATAATCCCAACCCTATAAATAAATCCCAAATATTATAACAGACTATTTCATAGACTCTATATAATATAATACACCTACATGAATGAAGTACCAACTACTATTGAATATCAGCCCATGCACTCCTCTCATTCCTCGCATTCATCATCCAACAACACGTAACTTAAGAAAGAACCTACGAAACAAACAGTTACTGCATTACAAACTTCTTAACGAAACTAAAGCCTCTCTTGTTGGATGAAAATAAAGTTACTGATATTGGTAAGCCAGTTACAACACCTTCAACAAACCACACCCAATCAACCAACAACATTCCTTATACAAAACTCTCAACTGTGACTGCAAATGGAAAAGGAATCAATCAAATCAAAAAACGCACTCTGTTCATACACACACGACGTTCATCGACTTTGCTAAGAACATTTTGCTATAGGAGCTCCTAATTCTTATCTAAACTATTCACCTACGACTACTACGATACTAAATAACTATTCTCTCTAATAAGAATGTAATAATATCTTCAGTACCTTTGACTTGACATTGGTATCTGCTAATTACAATGTTAGTCGTATACAAAAATTAAATGTTGATCACGACATACATATTAAGCGTGCACACAAATATACTGTATTAATTTCAGCCATGTGATTATATAGTCAACGTACATCGTATACTTTAATAACTTGATCCGAAGTTACGATAATTTGTACCGTTCTTGTTGGTACATTCGTTAACTACTAATATATCTCCGCTCGGCATATGTAATGTACATTCAACGTTGAGTTTGATCTCTGAAGAACAATCTGTATATGAAGAAGGTACTTTATACTCGTCAACTAATTCAGTATAACGCAGTTTGTGAACCGTGTGTAATGATTTTTCTGTATGAATGGATGTATTGTAATAATTGTAAAGTAGACTTCATTAGCTACCTACATTATTGCATATTGTGGAATGTACATATTCATTACAAATATACTATATACCTTATAGGAACATTGTTGTAAAAATATAATGAAACAATGTGTATAAAGTATCATTGATGTAAGATAATATATATATATATAAATATATAGCTAAGTACATAAGGGAAAATGGAAATGGATTTTTCCTAGGGATACACTGAAATGGGAAAGGAGCGAGCAAAGTAGAAAATCTGTGAGAGTAGAAATAGAACTGTCAGATTTGAAATGATAGGGATAAGTCAATTGAAATGGGAATGTACAACGTACATGTATTGTGTGCAATTTGTAGTAGAGGTTTGCAATCTATCTTAGGAATTGTGTGAGGATATTTCTGATAGTGACTTCGGCCAAAAGAATGCCAGAAATAAAGTGAAGTGAATTGGCTAATAGTAATAGTACTGTATATAATGGGACGTTACTATTGGGCTCACGTATTGTTATATGACTATACACTCTGCAGAATAAGATAAAAACATGCAACAAAGTACAGTGACAATGTAACTACTATAGCTCATATAAATTTTCATGGACCTTTGAATCAAATAATACGCTAATTAATGGGAAACCTAAAGTTTTTGACGTAGCAATAAATATGTAGAGCAAGTAAAACAATCAATAGATTAGACACAACAGGGAGAAAGTGGTAGGTAGGTAGGAGCAGACGGTAGTAGAGATAGATATAATTATCAGGAGGTCAGGTGTGTGGGCTGAAGTTTAAAGTCGGCTGAGAGACGACGACAGGAGCGGGTAATGGAGTTACGTGACTTTATGTGAGTCAATAAAATTATAAATTAGGGATTTAATGAGACGAGCCACTTTGTGATTTGTACAGTAACAAATAAAGGTACAGTACAGTACACGCTACATGTAATGTATGTACTGTACTGCATACATTCCATGTGAAACGAGTAGATTAGCTAGATGACATTCAAAAACAATGTGAACATTATCATGTGAAGTGTTCCCAAAACATTTATTAGATATTTCACACGTTTCACACTTTCTGCATTACATAACATACAAAATGAGCATTAATTAATTAACATTGTTTTATTAGACGATGATTTTATTTTATGTCTATAGTTCATAAATGTACATGTAGAACAGGGTGTTAATTTCCTAGGAGAACATAAGTAGTCGACAGGTTTATGTAAGTACAAGTCAACAGCTCTCTTCGGACGAAATAAATTAGCAATACGCAAAGGATACAATTTTGCCTTAGTTCTTTCAGTGTGCACATAATATGTTAACTGGAAATTAGGGAAGTAGGCTTGGATTCTATACGGATGTATTTAGTCTATGAGTAGGTAGATTGCTAATAATTTTTGTAATGAATCTGTTTGCTCAAACTGTTCCATATTTCTGCGAGCGCCAAATTACCCTTATGTATGTGCATAGCACGTGAAGCAACAAAAAGATTTATTTCCAAGCTAAACACTTGGGAAGTAAGTATCTACGAATAAATAGCAGACATAATTACACTATAGGCAATACAGACGATATGACATTTGAATGGTCCTTTAAATACTATTCCTTGTTGGTGTTGACGTTCAATGTGCTGTTACGTACACTTAAAATTAACATAACAAAAATAACATTAGGGCATAAATGTAATAAATATTAACCTGATTGGATTTGTTCTTTATGTATGTAGCTATACGATATAACATGATACGTATACTATAGCACACTATAAATGTGTGTTATTAATACCTAATTACGGTTTGACGTTATTCTATGTACGTGCATACTTTGCGTTTTTCAAATTATTAAGTCATGTTACGTATGTGAAACAATTTGTATAACATAAAGTACATACATATACATATACACACACATATATATAATATAGGTACCTTCTATCCAAACTAATAACTGTGCTAATCTTTGTTTATAAAACTAACAATATAAATACTAAATGTCTAATATACATATACAAACGTACGTAAATGAAATTGTGTACGTGCGCAACTTGATTAGTCTGAGTCTGATCTGATCTGAATGCTGATTGTTGAAAGGAGGAAAGAAATGGCTTGCTAGAGGCGTCATTAATTTTCAAGATGGCTATCAAAGTAACACTAGAGTATAGTTTTAGATTGTGTACTTTGTAATGAGTTGAACTTGCGTGTGGATTTTGACATTTCCCTATATATAATTACCCACTCCCTATATTCATTGCTTTACAACGTTTTTTTTACTATTTGTTTGTACGTAACAAGCTAAGGAGCTAATAATGCTGTGGTTCATGTGAATTTTAAACGATAGGGATGACTCATTCTTTCCATATTGATATTTCCGTGAGAGTATGATGACTAACTGTTGTGTTTTTCTAGGAAATATGTTGCCATTATTGATTCTCTATCTATGTACATGGTATTTATCGAAATAAATTTATAAGTGGACGATTTCTAAACAAATGCACATACAAGCAACTGTCATTTGATTTCGATTTCTTCAAAAACTTTAAAAAAACACTGCTTTCTACCTTTATATAGTCATTGAACTGAATTTATTCCAAGTATTTCTGCAAAAAACGTAACAGTAAACATTTTATGTGCTCATAATTACAAAAACGACATTGGGATAAACATTGGATTTCCTTAGAATCTGTTTTCTTCAATAAATAACTAGCTGTATGATTGTTATTCGAGTTAAATTGCTATCCAGTATGTATGACAAATTTGAGACAAATACTTAGTATTAAATGTTAGTTTAAGTAGTTTCAAAAGCTCAAACGCGAATGTGGAAAGTTGAGAGAAAGTCTGGTGAGCGTGTAATAACGTGCTCGAATTCTCCGAAGGATAATTTTCCATCGTCGTCTACATCAGCTTCTTCTAAGACCTTGGAACTTACCAGACTTATTTCATCTGGAGCTAACTCATCTCTTGTTAAGAGTTGGAGTGTTTGTTCCAAATCGTCTGTTCCAAGAAAATTATCTCCGTCGAAATCTAGATAAAAAGAAATACATACTATTGCAAGCAGTGGATAAACAAAGTCAATATTTGATATTTGATAAAAACATTTGATACAAATGGAATAGGAACATAATATATGTTAGTATATATACGAGGCGTCAAATATATATAAACATATAGATTTTTATATGTTCAAGCAAATTCTGCAAGTAAAATGACAAACCGTAGATGCGAAAGGCATAGTGAACTTTAATATCCCTAGGAGCATGATCCGAGAAAGCAGAGAACAAATCTAGAAAGTCCTCAAAGCTGATTCCGCTGCCGTCTCTGGAGAAAACTGCACATATTCGATGTCGAAAAGGGTTTTCCTGCGTACAGTAAACACATAAACAGTCAGTCAATTATGACGAAGAAAGTAAATCACAACCACTGACTACAATACGAAGCTAAGGACGAGAAAATAAAAATATTATATTTCAAGAATCGATTCATTCCATGCAGGAGTGGTTGGATTTGAACTCTGTTTCTAAGTATAATGTAAATGTATTTCAGGACTGAGAGAGCACAGGAAGAAATTTAATTTTCAGCACCTTTAGTTCGGGCATTTTGGCGACTTGGTCACAAGGGACTCTAACGGTCACAGGTTCAGTGCCCGTCATGCTCTTAGGAACAATCGTCGGATTGAGCTCCCTGAATTTTTTGAAAACTCTCAAGATCTCCTTACGTGAGAAAAATGTGCAGTCCTGGTAGTCTTCCAACTGCTCTTCTGAGAACGTCACCACTTTGTTTCCCATTATTTCCCTATCCCTCTCTATGTACTAAATCACAGGAATCACAACAAGACTCTTCCGTGAATCAGAAATGCTAATCTGGAGCGAAGAACCAGTCAGCCTGAAGAGAAACTTTTGACGATGGACCCCACCCAGTCGGCTACACTCCATGCGCTTATATTTTATCTTCATTTTTATTATTACATCGACCATCCAGGTGTTTTCTGACTATTCATCTTCGATTCACCTACCCAATATACGGACTGCATCTAACTTTCATATCTCTATCTCATCCATGGCATCTCACTATCTTATACACATGCAATACTGAAAATCCCAATTTTCCCAACCCAATCCCAACGTTCATAGCATCAATCTTTAGTATAACATACATACGCCCGATTCACCTCAATATCTTGTCTAACGGCATATTCAGCACATTTTCAGAGCAAAAGGGTGTTTAATTTATATAGCCCATCACCTGCTACGACTACACCCACCTAGCATGATGAAAAGCAGTAGCTGTAGAATTCTACTTTGTTCTAACGAACTAATAACAGTAAAGTCAAAGTGAAAGATCAAAATACTTTGATAAAATTTATGTACGTAATAATTGGCAGGTGCCCTTTTAAATTCCTAGCACAGTAGAATTAGTGCTAAATTTACTAAAATTAGGTAAATCAATTTTCATAATCAAATGATAATATTCAATTCTACATGCCAGCCTTACTTACAGTTGACTTACAGTACAGTTGATGTACGATTAAAATTAATTAAATGGCGCATGGACAATATTTTTCATTCTCAGTTTCGTAGAATAAGAATTTATTTAAATCGTAGAAAACAATAGGAATATTAATTAAGGAAGAGTACATCATAGTAAAATCTCTTGATAGAGACAAATTGACAGATTAAGATTAACTTGACTCGGTTGTGTACTTGTAGAACACTTTTTTTTGTTATAATCCCGTTGTAGTTGACAGTTGCCGTAAGTATACATGTGTATAGTGCTCAAAAATGGTAACAAGAGTTCGAGTGCAGTCGAATGATCAAATGTGAATTTAAAGGTATTAAATCATACATGAAATACATAATCTAGGTAATTATGTAGAAATGTCATCAAAATTGTTATATAATAATATGAATTACATTTTTAGTACATAGAAGCTCATAGTCAGTATTTAGTTCCAGAAAACTTAAGTAACATGCTTAACTTTAACATACGAATCCCTTTCACCACCAGACCTCTTTCTCCCTTAACTATGGATATAATATTATTTATATATAATTTATAATACACAGGTTTTCATAAACATTCCGTCTGATTATGAATTTTCTATTGCATTGTGGGTTTGATTTCTTTAGGTATTTATACGATAGAGTAGAGTGCATATTACAGCTACCATTTACTCTGAATTAAGTAACATTTTTAACTACTTTCCTACCAAGTAATAAGGTTTTCGTATATTTACGACTAAATGTTATAAATTTCATGTTGCGATTTTCAACGCGTGCTATAAAAAACGTCAATTATTACTTGGAATTGATAGGGCTATACATTATTACATTACACATCTACATAATATAATATTTTCATGACTCGTATATAATTTTATTCTATATACTAAGTACATAATAACTTGCTAAGTGATTAAGTGCTAATTAGTAACAATATAATCTTAATTACAATTAGATAGTACATGATAATACTATAACAAGGTTTCATATAAACACTTTAGGTTAGTATACTTGCGTTGTGTTAACATGGTATAGTAATTCCTATTGACTAACGGGGTACATAAATTCTTTGCTATACAATATTCTAATGATTAGTACATTTGGTAGGTATACTTAAGAGATAGTAAATAATTGTATTGATTGACATGACATAACGACTCCTCAGTCCAGTCCAGCTAAAACCTTACACCCTTAACCACCTCCACATTTATATACAAATAAACAAAAAAGTTGTAATGTAAAAACTATATCGTTAGCTAAAAAATGCTATAATTTATCTAATGCTAAAGATTGCTAATTTTATTGACTATTATTAGTAGAAAGTCGAAAAATAATAAATTATAGTGCGTGATTTCACAACCAGAGCATTAGAAGAATATTATGCAACATTTCTTTTATTCTGTAAGATTACGATACGATTACGACTTTTTCGACGAGTCTACAATTGTTGGCCTCGTTCCAAACAATGTACCAGTACAATACAGTCCAAATACAGTCAACAGTAACAGTTTCCAAACACATCATTTGCATCCGTGTATATAACAGTAATATTATGCATATTAAATTAGCGAATTTGTGTGTAGTTTATGCTTAATATGAGGGTATGCAATTTTACTTGTGTTTAGCATATTAGTCGGAGCTAAGGTTTGGGTATTTTTGCAGAAGAAAGTCCCCAGAATGCAATTATAAAGTATACATGTGAATTGATTGTAGAATTTGTTGTGGTAATTAATGAAATAATGTGAAAACGTTTGATTGTTCAGATTGTTTTAATGCGTCAGGTTTTTGCATGGTGCTCCATTGTGCTGTGTTCGACAGTCATTAAACCCAATACTGATTCTTTGCAGGTTGCTTTTTGAGTGTCCCAGTATTGTTTGAGTTGGAGTTGGAAGTACTTGCTCCACTACTGCTTGGGCAACTACTATTAGATGTACTGACAGCATTAAGTTGAGCCATATTCATACTGTTGATGGTTGTGATAGGAAGATTAAGATCCAGAGGTCCCATAGGCATCTGCTCTGAAGAGTAAGGGTTGTGAAGATTGAGATCGTGATCAGAAAATTCTAAAGGTATGTCTAATGGTAAAGGCGGAGGCAAATTGCCATAAGTGAATCCATAAGGTTCTCCAGGATCTATCTCTTCTGGAAGAGACGCAAAAGTATCACAAATCGGAGTTGGTGGAACTGGAGGAAGCAATGGGCACATTACACGAGCATTCCCATTCCCGGGCGAAACGTAACCACCGGAATCAGAAGAGTTACACAACGGTGTAACCCGGCATTGCGGAACAGATGGGGTTCGCATCTCTCCACGGACGCCTGAACTTGTCCAGGATCCCGAATCCGATGCCGTAGCTGTTCCTGCTCTTGAATGGCTTACTTTATGTCTTGAAGCTCTCGGGGATAATGTAGACATCATTAGAGGTCTGCAATGAAACAAAATAGAAAATAATTGTATTTATAGTACCTAATAAACAAACAGCACAGTGAAAGTTATTTTCCCAAGTGCAACGAAAACTAAATCAATTAAAGAAACATTTACCTGAGTCCTGTGTCAGAGTCAGAATGACAAGGGTCAATCATGGTACATGCAGTTGAAGGAGCATATGCGTCAATAAGCCCCATCCCATTGCTAATACTCTTGGTATCTCCAGCTCCACCAACAGAAGAGACTCCAGTGTTATTGAATCCATTCGAGTTTCTCCTTCTTTGTTGTTGATTTGTATTATTTGATTGTTTACTTGCACAAGTACAACGAATTCCCACGACGAGGAATAAACTAAGCGTCAGCACACCAGCTACAACGATTGCGACAGTGATCAAAGAGTCTTTTGTCATGTGAGGTGTGACGAGATCGGCTAGATTTCGTAGTGTAGACTGCCCGCCACCTCCTCCCCCTGCTCTCGTCGTAGCTGCTCCAGTATTTCCGTCTGAAATGACATTTTTCTCGTCGAAATACCCAGTTCCATCTCGAATATTAAATTTGGCTATTCCTATTGCAGGTTGAACACCCGGAGCAAGTACTTTGAAAATAAATTCGTCTGCTTCTATTGCAGAACGGGAAGAAGGGCCAGAAGGGATGATCTCATTACTTGTATAATCGGGAGTGTAAATAATAGCTCCTCTACGTACATCTTCATGAGAAAATCTAGAAGCTAATCGACCTTGACCACTAAGGCGCTTCACACGCACTCCGCTATTTCCATTTCCTTTAGCAGCATTTGAGTTTCTTGAATTAGGTACAGCGATTTTGTATAATTGCCCGTACTTGGGTGGGAGAAGGACCTCATATATTGGATTGGCTCCAGTAACAGCTGCCAAAGGTGAAGCGTCTAGAACGGCAAGTGTCAAAATTGTTCTAACCGAGTGTGAAGCTGAAAATTCGGATTGGTCTGGAGCTAGCAGACCTCCAACAGCGAAACCATTGATAAAAGAGCGCACTTCCTTCACTCGTTTCAACAAGGGTACAGAAACAACATTGACGAGCCAAGATGTGGATATTCCGTAAATCTCTGGTTCATTAAAATGAGCAGAAACTTCAAAAGAGTCGTTAGCAACAGACATATCCGTTTGGACGTAGGCGACATCCCCACGAAGAAGATCATAGTGAGAAAATCTTGATGTTGCCACAGCTCTATCCCGCAACAATACTTTTCCGTGCAAAGGAAAGCGTGTGACGTTGTAGACGAGTCGGATAAGATGACCGTTCGTTGAAGCTGGCAAATTGACGACAGAGAGACTCAATGCTTGATTCCCTTGTTGAATACTTATGGGACTAGATTGGGATTGTGATGCTTGCAGCGTCAGCGTTTGTACGGGGATCGTCAGCCCTATAGCTTGCACCGGGTACTTTCCATCAGAAACTGTCAGTGTTAGCGATACTGGTGAGGTGGATCCAGAATGGTAAAATATTACTTTCCCTCCGTCTACATCAGCCTATAAGTAAATTAAATATAAATACTGCACCATTATTTCTGATACATTTTGAAAAAGCTTTTTACAACAAACTACTTACTAACTGCAGTGCTAAGTGTTACGGTACCTGAGTGAACTGTAAAATGGTAGGTAGCTCTTTGACATTTTCCAACTCCACACTGGCTACTGACGTTGTTGGTTGCTGTTGATGTGGAGCTCGAGTATTTAGAAGCAGAACGAGGCGTCCATGAGAAATTCTGGAAATTTCGTAGACAATGTGAGCAGGAGGAGTGTCTGGGTCAGACGTGAGTAAGTCGTTACGGCTCAATTTCCGCCAGTGTTCCTGTAAGTAATCCATCAGACACTTGTAATATAGATGTTATATATATATAACTATACAATATACTTCTCTCTACTATAAGAAACCTAAGTTTGGTCACACATGTGCTATAAACATGATATAATAGACATGAGAGCTGGAGTGTCAAGGAAATTGGCGAGAGATATACCTGAACGACGGGAGCGATAGGACCCTTAGGACTAGCAATTTGAAAAGGCTGATCGTTTACAGGATTAATGTGTATGGGCAGTGTGAGATTGAGAAGCCAAGTGGAGCTGAACTCATCAGAGGACGATGAAGCACTTTTACTGTTTCTCGTTGACGAGGGGAAGGATTCCACTGTGGGTGGCCAGGAGCTCCTACTCGTTGACAATGATGTGCTCGTGGATCTGGAAGGGGCAGTGTAGAGCCAAAGAGACAGGGCCACTTGATCACTTGTGCTTTCCGAATCATCGTGATGGTAATTTAATGTGCCACTGGACAATAACGCTGGAGAAATCTCGGACCCAACAGATAGCCTTTGTTGTGACTCAATTAACCAGCCGTGCTTTGGTAGCTGCCACACAGAAAGCCGAACATTGGGGGTCAAACCACCCCGCCACGCTATTCCTACTTTAAAACACACAAAAGAAAATTAAACTTGGTAAAATTGGAGAAAATTGAAAATTCCTTTGTTTTCCCAGTACCTCTTTGATGAATACTAATGAATTCTGTTATGGCGCTAAAGTTTAAGTTTCTATTAGTTATTGCAGCTTGAGATCCCTCGTCCAGAGTCAATGGCTCTATTGAGACATAACGTTGTAATCCTCCAAGTGCTGCTCCACTAACAGAGATCTCTACTTCTAGTGTTACTCCAGCTAGTACTTCCGCATGTCTGTTAATTTTTAATAAGTTTAGAATTTATTAGATCGTAAAAAGTTTTTTTTTCTCTCTTCAAAACATGCGATAATAAATAAAGTTACTTTGAAGACGCTGTGAAGCGAATGGTATCGTTGGCCTGTTGCGCTCGGGAAGCTTTAAGATGCTCATAGAATATTTTTCCGCTGTTAACATCAGATTGAGAAAATGATTTAACAACAACAAAGTTGTTATATGTTTCTTCAATCAGAAGTTGACCTAGAGTTGGACCACTTGCAACTTGAAAATTGATATCAAGGCTATCGCTGCTCCTGACAAGTAGATTTTCCGGCTTTATTGGAGCTTGGGTTAAAGGGAAAACGGAGAGCGGGACGCGACCACCGTAAATCTCAAGTTGTGGTTTTCTCACAGTTACAAGAAATGTTTCTTTTCCAGCTTCGTTTAATCCATCTGAGACTTCAAATTCAAAAGAAGAGTCTTTCATCTCTCCTCCTTTATGCTGAAAAATTATTTGCGACTGATTGATGTGAGCTTGTGTGAAGTTTTGCAGAGGAATATTAGGTTGGCTTTTAAAAGCAGGATAGCCCCCAGTCGTCCCTACTACGTAAAATACTAGATGCGTATCATCTGAATCTCCATCAACAGCAGCTGTTAAGTAAGAGTAGGTACATGATTAAAACAGATTATAATATTACGAACTAAAAATATCTAAAATAGAACATATGTACCAATCTGTTGGTTGGTAAGGACCGTTGAGCCCCCAGTCCAAACCCAAGTTCCAGTGTTATTGACAACTCTTGGTACTTGATCATTAGTAGGGATGACTTTAATATGAACTACATGTGGTGGGCTGAGGCGATTATTATTCCGCTGAAAAGAGTCAGACATGTGAGCGACAGCTACCACTGTAAATTGATCTTCCAAACTTTCTGATCCGTCGTGATTGTAAACTATTTTTCCATCTTGAAGTGCTTTGTACTGAAATGACTCGAGGGAACTGTGACTTTGTTGAGACTGCGAAGTTACAGAGCCGTGCTTTGCTCCTTTAGTTACTCTAATTTCCCATAATTTGTCCGCAAAGTAGTTTTGAGCTGATCGAAGGTGACTAACATTGAGCACAACAGAATTTCCTGAAAACATGACCACGAAACATTCCAAAGTTAATCTTCTCTATTACATTTACGTATATTAAGTAAATCTGCACTTTGTATCTGTAAGCATACATTTATATACATATAAATAAAATTGTGTCACCTTCGTTAACGATTATCGTTGCAGACGCCAGTAACAGTGTGCTTGGTACGACCACAAAATCTAATCGAAGATCTCGTAACGTTTGCACTCCATTAGTAACGTCAAATTGCATTGAATCATGAGTTTTATTTGGTTCCGATTGTACGTAGCGTAGACGAGCATCGTTGATAACTGTTTGGTCCCACATTGTCACATAGTCTTCAGTTTCCTCTGTAATTATCATCATCATTTCATTAATTTATCGGCGAGACATATCCTTGCTAAATCCTTTTTAATATTAGACACTATGAAGGAAACTTATTGTTCCTATTGTATGTGAGTTTACATAAAACAGACATTTCCTAGCACATTCTTTCGAAATACTTAGAAAAATATAGATCACCTGTATGGTAAGGATGATATTGAAATTAATTAAATTAAAATTAAATTCCGAAATACCTTGACTCACTCTATTTACTCGAGAAAAAGGTTGTACTGCGTAACGGA
>JAAAYG020024400.1:3513-38153 GCA_009936455.2 Tomocerus minor | reverse complement strand
TAACGGATATAAGCAAAACATATTTTGAATTGCATTTCTACACTTGTCTATTGTCCTGTTGTTTATTTATCCACGCTTGTCCATTGTTTAAGACAGTGCCATTAATTTCCATATTTTAAGCTTTGAAATTATATTATGCGGTTAATGCGTCCTTTGTTTTAGCTCATGACTATGACTCATAAATGACTGCGTATGATAGTTAATTCTTACTGGGATACTACTATATTACATCTTTCATCTCCTTGCTTATAGATGAGATAGTGATAACACATGCTTTTATTTAACAATGCTATTCCATGGTGTGCACTTAGAATAATGTTGTGCAAGTATTTACGATAGCAGATGTGTAAGCATACAAAAGCCTATAAGCAAATGATACCGTCGTTATTGTTGAAATTAGGCACTTAAGATGTAGCAAAATAAATTATAGGCAGGAATTCCTAACAGCTTTTATTATATAAAGCAAAAGATAAAACTTAAGGATCTCCAGAAAGGCTTTTAGAGAATAGCATACTACACTGAACAATACAATGCTAAGTGTATATTCCCAAGTTTCTGGTTTATGCTTCATATAAAATGTATAACTTAATGTGTGGTAATCTCTTTAAGATGTCTATATGAAGATGGGCATCATATATGAAATAAAATAATTCATCTATTCCTGGCATGTATAGATGAAGTTACGGCGTTATTTCACTTATACAGGAAGTGATATCTTTCAAAGTAGTTCTCTGGTAAATAGTGTGTAGCTAATTATAAGGGTAATAAATAAGAAACCATTATGTGAGACTCATCGGGTCAAAGTAAAGTAAAGCCAAGCCTGCAGCCTGCCTGAGACTACAGCTAACAATAAGACTTATATTTAAATACATAGAGAAAGTGAGGAGAAAGTAGAATTCCGTCTTACCATGGGAGTGTGGTGGGTCAACAGCCAGATACCCGTGTCTCGGTGGCCGCGTTAATGTATAGACGATGTCAGTCGGGGGAATGTGGGGATTAATAATGTGCAAACAAGTTTGAGAAATTATGGAAGAACTATTCTCATTCACCACGACGCTCACATTGGCCCCAATCTAAAGTAAAGTCAACACAGTCACAAAGATGAGCAACAAACATCATTACCTACCGACTTGGGTTAAGTGTAAACACTACATAAAATATCCCTTTCAACTTTCTTCAACAGCAGTTATTGCATTGCCTCCCTATAAATCATTTTATGTAATTTATTATTTGTTAAAACCTAAGAATGACATTGCAGGTGCTTAGTTTAATCCAACATTCCATTCAACAGACGTACGTACAGGTAGTTTCATTACGGCATAATTGAATAGCTTTGATAGAATACCGGTTATTTGTGGGTAGCCAGGAAATATTTCCAGCTAGATAGCTCACACAACACAATACTGAGAATGTCTAATCAAAAATATTGATATTCGTCGGTATTTCCTAGGCACATGCATTTATACAATACAATTTTTTATTGAATACGTCAAATGAAGTCGTAATGGCTATTGGTTATTGTATTTATTAGCACTCATAATTGCATACCTCATATATAACCACTTCGTTATAGAGCGGTAGACTACTAAAATAAAAGATGTGTACTATAATTAATTACTACATATAATATAAGATTACCAGCATATTTGGTACTAGTACATAATACATCAGTAAATAGTGTCTCAGTTTCTCTATTCATAAAATGGAGGTTCCATTCTGTATTATATAAACTTTGTTCCACATTGCCCAAGAAAAGAAAGCTTTAGAGTAGATTGTTATTTATCAGAAAGTTTTTAGTGAAAGATATTATTATATAATTTATTTTTATCACATTTATTTTGATCATTTTAATTTCAATTTGTTTCTGCTTTTATTAACTGCTATTTATTGATTAGTTGATTAGGTACTATAATAAAGTTTATTTCCAAAATAGAACCATAAAAATCAAAAGCATACACATTTTACGCCAGAATACTTAAATGTTATAGAGTGTTTGCACTTTATTTCGTAGTGAAAATCCTGCATGTCCAAAAAATATTAGGCTGTCCGTGAATATAATATTATAACTAACTGAAACAGAGAAAGGTTATGCTTTGGTTTGGCAACGGTAGATAATAGTATAGTGACTAACTGCATCCATTAAAATCAAAATAGCGGAAGTATTGTAACAGGAGCTATTTTGGTCGTCGTTGTGTGGTGTGGTGGTGGAGGTAAAGTAAGGCTAACACAAACAGAACCTATCGACAAAGTAAAGGCTGACTTATGCATGTTTGTTTATTTGAGGGGAAGGTGTGTGTTCGTGATAAAATAGCGGTGTAGGGTGAGAAATAAAGTAAACAGCTTTTCGTACTTGTAGAGGTGACCAGTAAGCCTCTGGGTAAATGGCAATATCGAAGTTACTGGGAGCAGACTGTGCCACACCATCGACGACGGCTTCAAAACGAAATCCGTCTCGTTGAACATCCGTCACGGCTTTGTTCTGGTAGAAGACCAAACGAGTCCCCATCTGACCCAAACTAAAATTTCTCACCTCTGTCTCGTTCACCTGTTCACACACACGTAAAAGTATCTTCATATCAAATAAATTCCCCTCTGAATCCAACGGAGAGACACATCCTTTCACCATTGCCCAAGATATATCAAAGGAGCTTGGGTGTTTGTACAAACTTAATACATGGGGCCACAAATTAATCTCTGTACATTCGCTAAAAGCACAGAGAGGATTTTAAATTATTTGTCGTGTGATATATAAATGTTTGTCTCTCGATACCGAAGAATTGGTAAATAAGAGACACAAAGTCTCTAAGTAGTATGACATGCATGAAAAAGACTTTATTGTAGTTTTCTAGCATGAAGTTTGTGTAGTTGGGTAATGTGATCGAACGTGTGGGGTACATTCGTGGTTTAGTCGAGTAGGTAGCAAGTGTATTTATCGGAGATATTTATTCTTGTTAGTTCCTAGTAAGCACATCCTCCTTAGATAGGGGCATAGTGAAGTAAGAAGTGGTGAAAGTTAGGTATTGAGACTAACGAGGCATTTGACATGAAAGAAAAATGCATGACAATGAAAATGTAGAGAAAAAGGGGAAAGAAATATATGGGGAACGAACGGTAATGATGCCGTGCTGTGGAGACTGAAGGATCCGAATGAGAATGTTGGCCTGATCCACGTCCAAGTTGGTTTCGATGCGGATGCTCTCATCAGTTAGCCTTGCCATCGATCCTTTCTTAGCGGCCAGAGTACTCGTGTTGACAATTCGAAGCCAAGCATCTCCGGCACTGATTTCCAACGTTCCTGTATCACAATAAAATACAATAGTACTCCCAAACTCGAATCTCTAACGAATAAATAGGGACACAAAAACCACGGAGTTCTAGCGACTAATATAAGTTGGAGAGAACGGGAGAAAGTCCGCCGAACTCAACTCCCAAGAAAAACATCATCAACTTTAATAAAAAATCACGTCTAATTCAGCCGGCTAAAACTTAACTTTCCCACTGAAAACCATTTCCCCAATTTTCTCAGACTAACATACGAACTAAGTAATGTAGAGACTTTCTCCTTTCCCCGTTCGCCTCAACTTTGCCCAACGACCGTCCCTTTTACTTTCTCAAGTCAATTTCATTCGTGGAGATAATGCGTTTTGCATGTTAGTCACATTCTCGCTTTTTTTACAATCGCCTAGGGCTCTCTTTAAACTCAAACCCAGTTTCAATGTTTCAAGTTAATAGTCGTCATGCTACCGCATCTCACGATTAGCCTAAGTGATGAATATGCAGGCAGAGACTAGGCTACGGCACTTAATGCTAATCTAAGGCAGGTGAGATTGAGAGTGATAGGGGCCAACGAGAGAAAATTGAAAGCTTCCCAAATGGAATTGATGACCCTCTCACAGCCTCACTGCCCTAATCTCTCTTCATACGATAATGCCTTCCCCTTCATTCCTTTCTCTCTCTCTCTCTCACTTTCTCTGGCACAAATAGGTGATGGAATGTAAATTTGTTAGTGAGTCAGTGGAGTAATGGGCTTGAGATATTTCTTACAGTCGAATGCTTTCGATGTGATAGAAGGAAAAGAACAAATGGAACTTTTGTTTTTGTTGTGGTGTAGTGACCAGCTAACCGTAAGATATCCACATAAAAAACAATATAAGAAATCCAATGAATGCTTTCACTCTCCTTTCCACAACACTACCTTCATAACATTACATTTAACGATGAATGCAATTGACTTTCGGCTTCCCTTCTACGAATCTTCCTTTACGGACCGTATAGTGTTAAAAGCGTATACACTTTTCAGTCACCACACTCCTATTCCCTCAAGAATAAGAACATAAGCCTAACAGGTTACATTCTACACTATTCATGAATCCTTGCTTTTCTTACTAAATACGTAGGTACCTACATTATACATATTAATTTGCCAATGCCTGTTTTTGAATTTACTTTTATATGACACGCTAATATATAATAGAAGAATCAGTAGCCCAAGCAAGCCAGCCGAATATACTTATCAATTACGATTCATTTCTCTGTATATATTCATTTATTAGTATAATAAAAATAATAGTGACTATTGGCAGCGTGCAGATGAAAGATCCATGTTAAATTCCCATAAGGTTTTCTAACAACTTCTAGATTTCTCTATTATGATCAAATAAATTTTTGTACAACATTTAGAGACACATCATGCAAATCTTCGGGTTACGGAGATACTTTTCGCATGTTTAAACATTTATTTTTATAAAATTCCTAAGGGCCGAAATCAGTTTTTGAAAAATTCAATTTTACATGCAAAAGGGTAGGAGCTCGTTTGGGACTCCTAAAAGTCATTCCTTAGCTGTGGCCCCATTAAACCAACGTGCAAGCGAAGAGCCCCGCCAAAGGGATAATCGTATACCTTGTCGCCCCCTCTAGACTTGTGCAGCCAGCCAATTGCATACCTATCAATATTCTTTACAATGAAATATTATGACTTTAGTTATTATTTTTAGTAGGCGTTGGACCCTGACATTTAAGTTGTAATATTGTATATTTTACTTCATGATTTTAATAATACTTTTGCCAGTACATATTATTTTCACGCAATACATAAACATTTCCTGCTTCGCATGTGGCTACCTCCAAATGTTAAGTTTTTTCTATAGTGGTATTTCCCTATGTACAGACAGCGTAGTACGGAGATGTAGTTGAGTTGGGGATTATGTCAGTCAGCTTTGGTAATATTGAAGAGGTGTGGGGTGTAATGTAAGTGTGTGTACGTAATGCGAGGCGATGCTATTGTCTTTCGTCCATAGGGTGCAATTTGCATACATTCATAGAAGAAATAGTCATTGCTTTCCCTTGCCTGACACTTTCACCATATGCTCATCCTTATCGTTAGAGTATTAAATCGGCCACGAGGGAAATGATCTCCCTTCACTCCATTTCACTTAACTTTTCTAATATTATTCTCTCTGGGGATGAGAGGAGTCTAGAACGAAGGAGACATACGCATCCAAGGCATTCCCCTCCAGCTATTTTACATTGCTCACTAACTGGGTCACTAGGTAGACATTTTCTTTTCTTGGCAGTGAACTTACATTACTTTTGCAAATAACTTTTACTATTTCCATAGATTTGAATAATAATTCCCCATACATCACCACTCCTACTCTACACATATTTAGGCTTAGCCAATATTCATTTATAATTCAAATCCTTTGCTTCTCCTTTGGCTATGCTTTTATCTGCAGTAGGTACGTCTTTTTTAAAGTTGCTAAATTTTCGACTGCAAAGCACTGTAAAGTGCAATTCTTGATATAATAGTACCTTTAAGTATATATAGTAAGTACGTGATGAGTATTTAGGTATATATGGGTTATATACAGGTTAGGCGTATTTAATATTATCAGTATGCGCCTATAATATTTTCACGTAGGTGGAAGAGCGATAAAAAGTCTAAATGGGATGGCATGACAAGAAACGTAAAGGGAAAGACGTGTTAGTCGTTGGGAAAGGGGAATCGTCAATAATAGAGTTGTATGATGGCATACCATTGACTATGAATTTGGCATCTGTGACCCAATAAGGCAAACTGCCATGAGAGTCACTCCCCTCATGTTTGAAGACAAGTTTCCCAGCATCGACATCAGCCTGTGTCCACTGAAAAATGGGTGTCGACAGAGAAACAGAGCGATCGTAGACATGACCTATAGGTAGACTCTTGGCTTTGTTGGACAAGGTTGATGTGGATGCAAGAGAGTATTTCAAGGATGATCTGTCATTGTCCCAGTCAGCGTCGAAGTAGTCGAGAATGGCGCTGCTCAGTCTCCGCATGCCACCGAAAACGACATTAACGGAGAGAGTGGCATGCGGTGCTCTTGCCGGAGGATGATTATTCACTCCTCGCATCATAATATCCAATTGACACAGAAACATAAAATTGGCAGCTGAACTCCAGGCAACAAGCTCTATTTTATCTCTGGGAGTTTCCGAGCCATCGTGTCTATAGAACAGTAGGCCTTTGTCCAAATCGCTTGAAGTGAATTGATCGACTTGCGATGATGTTGTGTAAGGGGATTCTTGTAAAAACCGCGACGACATGCTATCCCGCTCTTTCTCCAGGTAGCCAAATTTTGGCCCTGATGTCACATTGAAAATTAGGAGTTGATCTTCTCCGTAGCTTGCGATTCTTATGCGGAGGAGTTTTGATGTGATGCTTTCCTTCCCCCCTTCGATCACAATCAGAGGTTTCAAGTTGACTGAAATGGGTTTTCGTCGAGTGAAATGATGAACATCACATCGGAAAGGACCAGATGTCATCGTGATATCTAAATGCGTAGTCGTGACATTGAATAGAAAAAGATCGCTCATCGGGGAGTAGGGAGTGTATTTAAATTGGTAAATCACTCTCTTCGCGACTAGATCCCCTTGCGTGAAGGAAAGTGTGGAGGAAGAGGAAGTATTCGTGGGAGATGTAGGAAAAGATGCCGTAGTCCGAAAGAGAAGCTGTCCCAAACGAGGGGGTTGAGTGATTGTGTAAAGAATTGCGTCATCTGACGTGGATAAAGGGTAAGTCCGATATTCAAGAGAGCGAGTCGACAGCGGCATTTCCACAGTGCCATTAAGAGTAAGGGCGTTTGAGCCGGCTTTCTCCAGCCGCAGTGATACAATCCTGAGTCGGAATCTGAATTCAGAAGGCACCTTTGTTTCAGAGAGGGAAACATGGAAGCTGAACTCATCTTCTGTCGCCACATCACTGTAAATTAGGAAATAATAAATAAATCCTCGCAAGATACTCAGATGATGCAATAAAAACTATAATTAGCTACAGGGAATGTCAAATGGAAATTAAAGAAAGGGGAGGCGAACAGGAAGGCTTTAAGTGAAAGCTAAAAGGCAGGACGGAAGGAAAGCACATGGAGAATGACGGTGATTATAGGCAAGAAAGCTTCCTGTGTGTTTTCCTACTCTTCTCATACTTTCATCTGCGCTCCTAGTAAAACCAAGTTTCCTGTTACTACTACTCCGGGCTTATAGCTATTTTCTCTTTAAAAGCTCCCTACGTCCTTTCATATCATATCCTACGATAAATGTTCTACAAACGTAGAAAGAAAGTCATTGTGGACGTAGGTAGGTATGGAGGGGAGATGCCCAGAGCAGATACTACGCAAATACTATAGAATCTTTTAACAAATAGAGAAAGGAGCGTAGGAGAAAGGAGCGTAGGAGAGAGGAGTGCATGCAGAGTTTTTAGTGTGCAGATCTCTTGCCTGGGACGCTGGAGAAGATATCTGAGACGAGCAGCTTGTAAATCTAATTGAGTGAAATGGTCTACAGTCGACCATTGGCCATTGCTTCGTCGTAGTTGTAAAATTCCTGCTTTGGGAGGACTGATGACATGATACTCGACGACGAGACCTTGCTCTGCTGCATTCGATGTGAAACTTAAATTAGTGCTCGTGATCACGGCGGCTGTGCCCATCACGTTTGCTACTTCTACTCCCGTGTTCACCTCCGGAGCGATTCGCAAGGAAAAAGTCTCGATTCTGAGCACGGCTGTGGTCGACACGCTGCTCCCATCCGTCACTTTCACGGCCATCTTTGAACTGGACAATCCGCCGTCCACGTACCTTTACAAATATACAATACATAACCATAGACCACCATGCATGACCTTTATTACACACGTATGTCCTATTGAAACATTTCTAGGCGGGGCACTACGTGATGTGCACTCTCACATCTAAGTGCAATGGATACAATACTATAATTGTTAGACTTTGAATGAAATACAAGTTTTATTCCCAGAATTTTGATGTAATATATGTATCCGGTAAGTGTGTCAAAGAAAACCGTACCACACATGTCCATTTTGAAGATCTGCTTGACTAAAAGACTGAATAGGCTTCCCGGGATTTGTCGAAAGCTCCAGATATCCCCGACTATCAGCAGCAGTGCCCATAGAAATTATAGAAAAATGTAAATCGTCTGCTACGGTATCTGGGTCTAGGGATGTGATCACTTCTGGCATCAGTCTCACTTTTGTTCCCTGTTGCAAAGGAAAAGGTGTAATTTAACAGGATATCCTCATTATATTCACTAAAGTGGCTGTTTTCGGTGTGAGGAATGAACTTTTATGTTTTTATGATTTAATTATCGTTACCTGAGCAAGTCTCAGAACACCTCCAGGTACAAGACGAATCTCTGGCGGGTCATTCACTGCAGTAATTTCCACAGGAAGCGTCAATACCCTGGCATCCTATAAAGCAGAGTATTAGTAGGGGCATTCATTAGCCACGTAAGTACCTTAGTATCCGTCAGAATTAAATTGTGGATTTATTAAATAAAAACGTGTCACGTAGTGTTATGTCATAAAGTTTAATATGGCTCTTTACGCATATGACCTTAAAGACGTAAGGTAATGCACTAGAGAGGATGTTATTAGTGGAGGTACCTGAAGATATGCCGGCAAAAGAAAATCGTTAGTTTGTACAAGTCTGAGAACGAGTTCGATGGAGTCTCGGGAGTTCTCTGCTCCATTATGCCAATATCTAACACGACCAGCGCCCACGTCGAGCAAGGAGAAACTTTCACCTCGTCCACTGGCGGAGGCGGAGGAAGAGCCGGATCCCGCAGCGGAGGTTGCACTCCTCATCGTAAACTGAAAGCAATTAGGTAGCCATCAAAATGTTAATTTCATTATCTCGTGGCTATTAGCATAATTTTCATAATGATGCTCGTAGGAAATGGTAAGGAACCTCGAGTCTTCCTTGTTGCGGCGGTTTGGAAACGCTGAAGAGGACACCTGACTCTCGAACGCCGAATTTAGATAGGTCAAGTGTAATGGCCAGATGTCTCGGAGTAATAATGACGGAATCACCCTCAGCCACCTGCACGCCCGTGACTCTCATAATCTCCAGCTCGCCCACCTCCGTCTGAGTGACGATCCGAATGACGTCCCTCGCAATAGAAATTACCTCCAATGAATTCGAGGAGGATGGCGAGGCTGGAGTCTTCGTTTTCGCCGTCGTCCCCGTCGCATTAGCGGCGCTTTCTCCCGAGCTACTCACTTTGCATTTGCTATTGGGTCCATGACTAGTGTTAGTGTTATTAGTGCTGGTTGGAGAGGCACTTGAAACGTCCGCACCGGCAGAAAGACAATAATGTTGCTCGAGGAGGGAGCATCCTGTCGTAATATTGCTGCTCACATCCACTTGAGGCAAACCGTATGCCTTGTCGTCTATATGCAAATCTTTAATGCACCCCTACACCAAACCACAAACAAACAACCCACCAACTCTCATCACTTCACCCAAACACAAAACTAAACATGGAACAAGATAGAAGACTATGCACTAGTCTCCACTAGAAAACAGATACAAGTACCTTCACCGTCTACCCAGACAGCCGTTCTGCAACGAATAATATTCATGTGTCCTCTTACGACACGCCATCACATCACATCCAATACCACTTTCATTTGCATCCCATCTTCCTAAATTCATCAATCCACTTTGACACTTGCTCTAACCGTATCTTAACTCTCCCAAAATCCCAATTCATAATCCTTACTTCATGCACTCCAAGAGACTAGATACGGACATTGCGATAAATTCCTTTGCAAGTAGCAATCAACGTCACATAATTTACTGCTATGATAAACACGGGAAACAATGTAGCTGAAAACAAGAGGCTGTTCTTAGCTACAACAAACAATGAAACAGTGAGTGGAGCAAACATCATTGTTGATACTCAGACAATTAAATATCCAGCAGATACCATATATTATATAGAAATATAGTACTATAGTACTATATTTCTATATATATGTCAGATACTGTTATGTTAGATTGAAACGATCCAACGTTCAATCCATGGTCATTGCTCTTTGCTTCCGCTTTCTTTGCTTTTGCTTTCGCTACGACAAAGAAAAATAAGTCTCTCTCCCTTTTTTGTTCATTTCCTCCTTAGATTTTCAGATGATTTTTTCGCTTTTTTAACCTTTCATACTACAATGTAAAATGAGCCATTAAAATCCAGGAGGACAGATCAGATAAAAATATATAGCTGTACATTGAGATCTTATTGCATTTCAGTAGAATGGTTTTAATGATTTCATGATGATGGCACTTGATTGCACAGGCAATGACTAAAATAAAGTGAAATTAAATTGGCAATATAATGAAGACCATTTAAATGTGTACTATAGCATATACGAGTACAAATCCAAATATATTTGAAAATGGTTATACATCATGGTATGTACATGATGAAACGCTTTGACAAACAAAATGAGATTTTCTTGAAGGGCGGCATCAACTTCGTATTGGCATTTTCTTTACAAATGGACTGAGCTAGAAATAAAATTCCTAGTTCAGCTAAGGTTTGAATTACAATCGAGGAAAGAAAGAGAATTTCATTTGAAAATGGCTCATTGAACAAGATTGTAGAGAGGAGTGGATGTTGTAGAAAACGTATTTTGTAGGTACCTAGCTACAGATAGCTACTAAGAAGCTTCCTTACAAACTATACAGATAGATTTAGTTGGGTTGCTTTCTCTACTTTGTATTATAGTATTATAGTTGTACCTAATCTTATTGTCAGATGAGTTGGGTTTTTCTTTCCTGCTCAAGAGCCACCAAAGTTCATTGTCGTGTTTAGTCTTCTTTAGCAAGTTCATCCTACAAAAGAATTGGTAATCTCGTGGAAATGTAAAATTCTACTCTATTCTCGTCTACAGATATCTTGAATAGCTTTCTTCTCCTGTCTACCTATAGAATACTTACCTACGTGAACCAGGAGAATTAGGTCCGACTGAAATAAACGGCAAAGTTTCCGTCAGTGAGCTTCCTCAACTGCATAATAATCTGTTTTACATAATGGAATTGGGTGCACTCAGCAAAAAATACTGTGAGAGTAGCTACTTTAAACATTTTTTCTGCATTATGCAATGTAAACGAAAGGATATTTTTACAAACGAGATTCCGAATGACACTTCCTAGCGACAGTCCCATCCCAGCTGACTCTTTCCGTACTCGAAAGGGCTCTATTTGTCCAATAGAGGTGGGATTCATTCTTAAAAAATATTTTTGTCAGTATTTTCGTATTTTTTAAACTTTTTGAATTAAAAGAATTAATGAAAGATTATGATTATCCATGGTTGATTTTTTCCTGAATATTTTCGCAGAGGTACTGGTTTCCTGGAACAAGGTAGTGCAGAATATTTTTGTGGGAATCAGGAAAATGTTTGTTCCCACCTCTATTTCTGGCATTTAGCTTTTCCCTACGCAATTTCTTTAATAGCCGTCGGATAGTCGGATTGTGAAACGGAAACAAAAGTCTGAAGGTACTTGTACTGTCATATATGTTAGCTGACTGACTTCTATAAGTAAATGTAAATATAGCAAAGCAGCATATTGACTCAGTATAAAGTAGGTATATGCTATAGTAAGATCAACAGCATTTACATGACAAAGTCAGCCAACTAGTATATAGCCGTGTAGTAACGAAACGAAATTGTCCAGTAATGTAATTGGTGATATCCCAACTTACAATAAAGCTTTGGTCTAGAAGTCCTTGAGCTCTAAGTTTTCCTCGCTTTGTATCTTCTGCTCCAAGGTAGATCATTTCCGAGACATCCAAATGCCTACTTCCCCCGCGGACCGGAGGCTCTGACATCCACGTTTCATTATCCACCATCACAGATAGGAGAGAGGGTGACACCTGTACAGAAAAGGCACATGCATACTCCAAAAATATAATTCCATATCTGAGCAAATCTTTCAAATTAGAAAATTAGAAGTGAAAATAAGGATGTCACTAGGTTTATACAAAGTGTCTGTTGATTTTCATAGTAATTTTCTGAGAGAAATAAAACGGGGATCAGTAGTAGAGTAGAATAGAGGATCGCATGTTGTTTTATGGTTGACATTTATATTTATATGCATGTATAGAGAATTTGGAAGAGAAAAGTTTTCCTTTGATATTACATCGTTTTGTGTGGGTAGGCAAACAAAACAGAAACTGATTGTGCCTTGTCAAATAAATGTAAGTACCGTCGAGAAATGCGCACTCAGTTGGTGGTAAACATCATTAGGCTTCCCATTATTCCTATACATTCGCGGCTAAGTAATAAAGGGAGCAATCAAATACCTACAGTAGGCAACTGCAGTGTAGAGCCACGTAAAACTCCCCATTATTTCCAGCACAGTACCTAAGCAAGAGATTATGCTAACAATATAACATCACAAAGAGATATATCTTTCACACAGATAAAGATAAGGAAGGAAAGTGTGTTTCGTGTAGGGTTTCTAGCTACTGTAGCCAAGTCTGTCTGTCGCTAGAGTGTGCACTACAGCTTTGGAATAATAATGTAGATATTGCGAGAAAGGAATTGAGGTGGCTCACGATCATCCTAATCATAATAAATACAATGTAAAGTCATTGAGGGCAATATTGCCGAGGAGAAGGATGACAGCTCCAGCTCATCATCATCATTCTCATTTCTCACTTCTCCAATTTACCAGCTTCCCTTTTTCCTCTACTCCTATCTCATCTACTGTTCCAATCTCCAGTGAACATTTACCAAGAAAATAGTACATGAGCACACAAGGCATTTCTCATCCCATTTTCAACGGTTATAATCTTATGTTCACTGGGAGAAATTTATAGTCCAGCCACTATACACTGTGGGATCAATAACAATAAATGAGCTATTAGTCAAGCCTTGGGCGCAGAAAAATAGCATGAAAAATTTTGTCAACACATTAAATAGAAAAATATATCAAAGTGAAACTTTTCCCTAACAAACTTTCTTCTCTTTGAACTTTCTATTGGATTTTCCCAGTTTGTTTTCAGAATTATATTCTCCAATACCTACTTTTTTACTATTTTAATGCAGAAAACCATGCGGGATAGTAACTACCTACTCGAAATACAAAACCAGAAAAAATCTGTTATGAAAAGTTTGTCATAACACAAACATTATTATGAAATATTTTATCTGCATTAGTCCAAGTCTCATTAGTAAGCTACGTAGGTATAGTATTATGTATACTTTTTTTATATAAAGAGGAACAGAAGAGAAAGCACTTACCCTGAAAGAGACAGAGTGCCATTGATGATCACTGATTGTTACAGCCGACTGGACTTGAATAGGTCCACTTCCCATTTCAGCCGTGAGTCGAACCTAGAGTCGACGCCAAAAAATCCACACATTAGCTCCAGTAATTACATTGAAGAGAGCAACTTTTCGATGTTGATGACAGGAGTGAAATGGAAACACTGCTCCAATGTGATAGTGATGTGATGCGTACAGATTTGGCAGAAAGAACTCTTGAGATGTGAGTGTGAGCCAATGTTACATTACATTACCTACCGGTGCATTATAGACGACTATGTCTCTCTCTTCACTTATTATAACAGATTTCATCATTATATAAGCCCCTGCTCTGTTAGTACATAAAAGATAGCTATATTATATTAGAGATATTGTTAGCCCACCTTCATAGACTAGGTAGCTATTAGATAAATTACTAAAGTGCACTTACACTCGAGGAAAGATAAGATACTTTTGGTGTTTTACGTATTAAAACTCTGTTTCTCTCTACTTATTACAATGTAGGAATTAGAGAGAGAGAGAGAGAGAGAGAGAGAGAAGGCATTTCATGCTACGTATATTAGTTATATATTAATCCTTACATAGGTATACATAATGCATAAAGTGAAAGTGAAAGGAGAATGAGGCTATAGTAATAGCTGATAAAAATAGAGTCATAGTGTTGATGATGGCACTAACGTAGTAGATTTGTAATAAAGAAAGATAAGTCAGAATTTCCGGTTCCATTATATTAAATACTCTGTATAGCAGATATGTATAAAACAAGCGATGTTGATAGTGTAGGGGTTGTGAGCACGTGTTCATAAGGAATGTAGTGGAACAGGAGAGAAATTGGACATAGACGATAGCATTATCAGTGTATCAGTAACGATAGTGTTAGTTTAGCCTTAGAAATGGCTTCAGTGTAGTGCTAAGCCAAATGGATGGCTTTGAAACGTATGATATGATATGAATGAGAGGCATTGCCGGGTGTTTGCAGTGCTAGGAGTGTGATTGTGACTATAGGAGAAAGTGAGTGGTCGGAGTGTGTAGCGTATTAATGCGTTAGTTGGCGATGGTTAAGTAAAGTTAGTTGTGTGTGCGTACCTTGCCACGGTGGAGCTCTAAAGCCAGATAATCGGGTCGGGAAGACATGCCGGAGACATAAAGAATGAGCCCGTGGTCTTCCATGGGGCGCACATTCATTTTTACGAGAGTTCCTTGTCGCGAGATTGCTACCCGAGAGATCACATAACTATTGGCAGACATGAATCCCACAGCGTCTCTCGTTGTCGCTTCAAACTCCTCTGAGCAGCTCCATGACACTCCGTCAATCTAATACACCAAATACATTGCACACGACATGTCATCACTCAACTTAAATTGCCTTCCTAACTTACTACTACTTCTCTATACCAAACTAACCATACTCTCACATCTATCACGCAACTCCTAATAGTCACTATACGCACTTAGATATTATTATTACGGACTTCAACAAAATTTATCTATATTCTAAGTACAGAAGTATATTATTAGCAAAAAACAACAATTCCAATGGCGTTATAGTCTGCAATTGAAAAATAATTGGGAATTAACTTATCAAAAATAAATGGAGGAGACACGAGAACTTCTCAAGTTTATTTAGCTATGTGTGTTATTATCTTATTATTAAGGTATGAAGTGAAATATCTTTTAGTGAGAGTTTGAAAAGGATATGTCCCTATATAAATAAACAGAAGAGGTCATAATCATGAAGGTCATTAGGACTTATCTTGTCCCAACTACTGAATTGATTTCCATTAGAAATAAGGGCTCTAAATTGGAAATATTTGGATTGATGTGATAGGAAATGCTAATGTAATGAGAGGTGGTGTCATAATAATATCTGTGAGAATGGAGAAAACAATGAAGAGAGAATAGAATAGATATATAATGGAGAGAGGGAAGAAGATTGGATTGGAAAGAAAGCGAAAGTGTAGAGAATAGGATGGCTAGACTAAATAAGTTGGACGATAAGATTTTATGATCTGATGGTTTGAACTTTGGGCATTGTGTGATTTGCTGAAGAAAGTAAAAGTGGAGTTGTTCTTGTTTCCTTGCCCTGTAAAGTGTGTAAGGAGCGTGTAGTCATAATGCACATAGCAGTTATGTTTTCCTCCTATAGGTATAGTCCTGCTTTCGATGACATATATTTCTTCATAATACTATCTCTAAGTACGTGTATAGTGAGTAGGTGTGTTTCTCTCGACAGCAGATAGGATATCTACGAAGTTACTGGCATTTAAGTACTTACTGTTTAAGGGTACAAGATATATACGTTTAGCTAAGTATGTTTACATAGAAAAGACATAGATGAGAGGGACTATAAGAGAAAGTCTTATAAGAAGTGATAGAGAGAGTGAGTGAGTGACTTTTACTTGGCCAAGTTGAGTTTTGGCACGAAGAAGGACGTCCTCGGCATTGTAAGTGATATGGGACATGCAGCCACGAAACGACGGCAGGTTCCCCAAGAAGATCTCATTGAATCCGGCTAAGCCACCGAGCCAAATGCCGAAATGGATGTTCAATTCATGGAAGCGACTCGGCAGATTTGCTCTAGGGAAATATTTGCCTCGTAAATCAAAACTGCATTCATTCTCTTACTCTATTTTACTCTACATTACATACGTATGTACGTACTTTGTACTACTTGTCTACTTTTCACAGACAGCACTAAGTACACTAGACGCAGCTCCCGAAAACATCTACTGATAATATGTCCCGGCTCTTTTTCATCACACAACCACCCAAGACTTTCTTCTTAGCACAGAGGCTATGCTCAGTAACAGTGTACGACCCCTACTCCATTTTTATAACTCTATAGGCACTATAGAAGTCCTTATCTACACGCTACATCTCAATTGCATTCATTATAGTTTATAGCGAAAGACGATACACTCCATGTGCACAAAATCATTAAGATAGTCACTGACATAATTTACTTTTGTTTTACTCCACTCTGAAAGGGCACAAGCCTCAATTCTTCATTCCTTGCCAATATTTTAATGCTGACTGTTCCTTTACTTTCACTAGTTTCCTTTCTACTGAAAACTCTTTACAAAATCCTTTCATTTCATACTTACGATGAAACAGAATTTAAATTCCAACTCCTAAACCCTTTTCATGATGAATATAGCTAATTCACTTTATTTACAGCAGAAACAATACCTACACAGAAAGTAATTACGTTCTACTACTCTAATGCAAAAATAATTACATGGATATCAACTCAACACACAAACAAAAGAGGTACTTCTCTTACATTTTCCTATTACACTATATACGTTACAAATTGTAAAACTTTATGACAGATCATTTCATTACTCATCCTCTAACACATTCATCATTTCCACTATAAACTTTCATCTACATTTCCTACTGAAATTCGGAATACTCTTTTGCAAACCTTCCCACTGCGTAGTAGTCTAGTAGCCGCATCCCAGTATTATATCCCAGTTTATTATTCGTATAGGATATAAAATATGCGCGTTTACTGGAAAATAGCAAAAATAACTTCTATAAAACTCCCATTCCATTTCTAATGTGCTTAGTATATAACTATGAATATAAATTCGTTTCTAATACTTTGAATAAAATGAACGTGTTTTATGCTAACAGTAAAATTTATTAAACATGAATAAGTAGATGTGCTTTTGATCGTTGCTGTTTGGGACAGCTACATATAAATACTCCTGAAAATGACCCCAGGTGAAAACCAAGCCAAAATGCCAAAGGATCAAATGTGCTTGCACGTATAGATTATAATCAAATATATGAAATATTATAGGAATTATTAACATGCGTAAATTGCAAAGTCTGCAAATGATTGAAATTAACAATCAAAGCTTTAACTTACACTGTTTACCCTAACAATGGCGAAAACATTGAATGTATACGTTCATTTTATAACAATAGACTACAGAAATAGGCTAGAACTGAAAAATATTTGCATCATCACATTGTAGTGTAGTCTCTTTCTTGTTTGACCTGGTTTGACCGGATCTAATCTGGTAAGCCATAAGAAAAACTGTTATTGCCATACTAATTGCGAAAGAAAATATATTAAGTATTATTTTATTCCAGTGTCCCTGCTCCTCCGTATGTATCTAGAAGAGTTGCAGCACATTATAATTCTTTACTTTCCTTTCATGCCTATAATAGACATCATTTATATTTGTATCCTCAACTGCGAGAGCTGAAGATCAGGAGGGTCTTTTAATACATTACCTACGTAACTTTACTTACGTTACGGGGAACATATTAGAGTATCTCTAAATTGAAATTCAGAACACGCACCTACTATTAGAGGAGAGCAGGGCAGAAGACAACTGACTATTTGCTAATTGACTTTCTCTCTTTATTCTAACGACATTCGTTGCATGTACTCTCATTCCATTTCATGTTCTGTCTAACTCAAATTCTATTCCATCCCTCCTTTCTTTCATTTACTTCACTCACATCAGTCCTTCCTCTCCCTAATAAGACACACACCGGCATTTCAAATATTTCTAGCTCACTTCAGTCGACTGCATTTGAATTTAAACACAGAATGAACCTTTGTCTACTTCATACCTTCGTCCAACCCGAGTACAGGGTACCCCTTCTTAGCTATGGCATTACTTTAGAAAAAATATTCAGAAAATGGGCGAGGAAATAATTTTTCTTTGTCCCTTTTTTTCTTACAATGTTAAAATTCATATTCTTATAATATATCTTACACACCCATAAAAATGTAATTAGTATTTGGTATTTTTTTTGGTTATGAATCATAGAATAGAATATGTTTAGAATTTACAGTTTGCTAAAAATACTCATAGTAATTGCAATGAAGCATTTCTGCATTATTAATATTAATTGGCAACCCTGTATAAGGTATATCATGGGGTTTTAATAGTTTAATTTAATAGTTAAATTTAATTTTTTTTCTTTTCTGTTGTAGACATAAATTCTAGTATTATTAGCGACCCTGTAGATAGGAGTGCTATAAAAACAGAAATGCAATGCACTAACAATAAGCAGAAGTTAACGAGTACGCATCGTCACTTCCTTTCCTTTGATGTACTGAGCTGTCTTGCTTTTCTTGCCTTGTTAGTTTTCTCCCCTGGAAATACGTAACACGTTAATAATACCTTAGACAGCGTGCACCAGTAGTAATGATAGCAGTCGCGTTTCCCTGTGCACTGAACCTTCTTGTAGCTCATTTAACTCTTTGTAGCATTTCGTTATATGTGAGAAGATGAAATCATAGATAATAGTAGAGAGGTTAAAACAATTTTATCAATAGCACTCCTGATTTTGGAATATAAAGATAATAGTATGTAAAACCACACTGTGTATTTAGATTAGAGTTGAACCTTTCTATAATAGAACTTCCTTGTTTCACTATATAAATTTCCCTGTAATGTTGTACAGATACTACTTGGTATCTGTACAATGGCAGTTGGTAGTAGGGTGATGATGTTGAATAGATTTGCATGGATTTGGCTTTAGGTTATCCCTCTACTTACTTAACACAATGTCACATCTCGTTTAGCATTGATTTACATTGAGTTTAATCAACGAGCTGAATAATTAGGTTTTAGCAATGGATTGGTTGGTGTATATGGAGAGGAGACGTATGCTGTTGATTAGAAAGACTTACTTGGTGAGATGATTGTCGACTTCAATGGTGAGCTGAGATCCTCGACGGGTAAGGTTAACAGAATGCCATTTCATGTCGTTGAGAAGAAAAGGAGCTTCCGATGCTATCTCCGTTTCACCCGCTCCCAAATTTATGTGCACCTACACATAGAAAGTACACATAGAATGCATCCTTTTCACATTTCATGAATTTCCTGGCCCCTGAAGGAATGGAAATTGGACTCTCTCTTTGCCCAGTCTCCATATATTATTATTTCTGTCTATTAGCCTTCATACCTAAGGGCATTAAGAACCTAGCTACCTATCACCAATATATTGCAATAAGCTACTTGCTATTATTAATAACTAAAAATAAGTACTTTTACGTTTTATTATGAGTTTTTCTAATAATGTCTGGATATTAGCTATAGCTATGTATATCAGACATAAATTATAATGATAGTTAGGCATCTACGCTATATTTATATGAAAAATCAATCTCAAAGATGATATAATGCATAGGACTAATAAAAGATGTCTATTAGTAGACTAGACACTACTCTTAACTTATAGTATCTCTAGACTAGTAGAACAGAGATATAGTTAAGAGAGATAATGCGAAGAAGACATTAGATTGCTTATGTTATGTTTTTGCATATTTACTTTCAACTAGACTTTCTTTTCTCCAACTCACACAAACATATATCTCAATAAAAACTTTCGCAAATGTCTTTTTTCATCTTGTATCCACTTCGTTCTCTCTCCTCTTCCTTTTACCATCTGAAACTTCTCTTTAGTCAACACAGGAGCTCTCTTTTTATATGATTCTGTACGAGATGATTGTGTAATTCTATAGAGTAATGTTTATATCTTTACAGCACATGCTTAACTATAGTATTTAGGCGCTTATTTCCGACACATCTTATAAGCAGCCTTGATAGACTATTTTCTGCATGTTTTTAGATGTCTACACTACAGACTATCTATACATCATGACTATTAGTACTTATATGCGGCAAGGAATTTTATATGTTACAACTATATAGCCCCCCTCATAAAATTCCAATACGAGCTTATAACAAGGAATGAGGAGTGCAGAGTTTGGAGTGCTACTTTTCTTGCTCTATCTACTTCCTACCTTCATTTCACAAACAACAGGGCAGAGGAGAGTAGACATCCGAAAGAGAAATGGCTTCCACTATTTTAGTGTTTGTGAACACACTTCAACTACACGAATAAGTATGATGAAAAACAGTAAAACTCTCTGTAAAACTTCCACCAGAGGAGTCACTGGAGAAAACACCAGAATTTCATTCGACAAATAACTAGCGAAGGCAACTGGCATATAAATAGATTGATTCTTCCTCTCACCATTTACTACAACAACAGAAGAAACATTTTCTTCCTTCTCTCTACAAATACATATTTATATTTACTATTTACATACCAACTACACAACGACTACCTTTCTAATAGCATGTAGCTCCACTTAATAAAGTAGCAAGATGTCAAGAGGATTATCATAGAAATAATAGCTCCCTTTCTTCCCTATTTATATCTCTCATACTTGAATTTGCTTTTCTTTCAATGAAAGTATACAACATATGCTACTTATGTAAAAGTATGAGTTCTTCAATACAAATCATAATGATAATGATAGACATCAACTTGAATTATCTGCTCCATGCACCTATTTCTTATTTCTTTTTTCTAAAGCTCATTATTTTTCTTTGTTGGAGAAAGCTATGATCTCATTGGATTTCTATACATTATCACCATCATTTAACGTATGCGTAATATCATTTTGTATTTTCTATACAAATACACAACATATTTTTATGAAATAATACAGCATAATATACATACGAACCTTATAACATTTCTTTATTAAGGACTACATTGTACCTTAATAGAGACATGAATGTATTCAAAACAAATGTGAAAACGATTTTGCGATTGAAAGAGATTGCTCACCTTAAGTCTTCCAGCGTCTAATACAAGAAGGCAATAATCAGTTCTTCCTGCTGCGAGGAAAAGCATTGAATCGGCTCGTCTGGTTCTTAGCCGGAAATAAACGTCACTCGAGCTCCTGGCCTCTTGCAGCCTGACGCTTACGTGACTGGATCCGAAAAACGATACTGCAATAAGCAAAAGATTTTCATTTTTATTTGTTTGTCCAAATATTGATTAGGATTTTCCATTTTTTTAACAATCTCTAGATATGAATGTAAGAATAATTCGGATGTGTGTGCCAAAAATAATATTACTGCATACTGAACTGATTATAATAATATTTGGTCGACATTGTTTTTACCTTGTTAACTGTTATTTAGACAAATAGCTCGAAATCGATAAACAGTGACCACAGAACTCATCTGATTTACCTTTCTCGTTAAAGTGATGTAATAATTCTAGATGATTTAATTTTCAAATACAGGAGATGAGTTATTATTACAAATGTTGAAGAGGCTGTATAAACTTTCACTTCTGCATAAACAGTTTCGAGTAGCGTATTCAAGTTCCGATAATCTCATTCTGAACTTAATGAATATCGTGATAATGTGCAATACGTAAAGCTAATAGCGCGTAATAATATATTCCACATTCAAAGATCATTGACAGCGCATAAAATAACAGAAATGTTGAAGCAGTGTAAGTGCTCTCGGTATACTTAAACGGGAAACCTCAAATTCCCACTTTATTTGTTGATTGTAAATGTGCAAAGGATTATTAATTGATCTGCATACTCACTCAAGAGCTTCAATCCTCAAGTATTATCTCCTAATATTTTTTGCACATCTGAAATAATGATGTGGGTATTTACACAACTTAATACTTACATTAGTCCTGAAAATGGCAGATTAATTTTTTATCCCCATTCTGTTAACGTCACCGCCTAACCGATCACCATCCTTCCAATCTCGACGATTTTAAATTGAATTAATCTCATTCCGTGAAAGTCTGTCATTCACAAAACTAAATCCTACCTCTAATCCTACACAAATAAATAAAAGCATTGACTCACAAAAGGAAGCTTACCTCCTCTCTTTTTCTTGGCATTACTATGATATCCATCTAACCAATAATAGAAGACTATGCTACCGCTAAGTAGTCTATAGCTCTTATAGTAACTAATTTTTCTATGTAAATCGCCTTAAGACTTGACAAGGATTAAATGTGGATTATGCAATGACTTTCAGATGCTATCTTTACTACTAACAATACTATTTTAGTCTTATAAATAGAGCGTGCCTTTACTATGTGAAATAAGAAACGCTTAAACCTATAGCAAAAGTACCTTGGTAGATACACTATATATTATTTGGTTACACAACCACTGTGTTTAGGGATAAGCACCAGTGACTTACATATTAATAATTCAATCCCCTAACTATACTTTCTTATTACGTGACAGTCTGGTAGGTCAAAATGATGCTGTGTAAACATAATCTATTCTTAGGCATTACATATATAATATAAAATCGCTTTTTAGCTAAACTAAAGCCAAACGAAAACTATCTACATAAATTCTACTTTAACAGAGATTGACAAAGTAAGTAAGATAGGAAGATTAATCTAAATTGTGCGCGAGTAAAATATTTCCCTAGAGTTACATTCAACATTTGCATGGGAAGGGGAGGACCGACATTGAGTGAACTCAGTACAATAAGATAGAGATCAACTAGATGAACAGTGACTGTAAATGTTGACTGTCTGAGTAAACTTTTCACACCGTGCTCTACTCTTGCATTTCAATTGCTCACATTACATGCAGCGTGAAAAATACTTTTGTCCCCAGAAAAATACGTTTACCTCTACCTCTCGAATTAAAGACCACTTCAATGCATTTACTCTGTATTATTTTAAAATATCGCTACAGCTTATTATTAGGAAAGAAATAAAAATAATTTTCACTCGAGTCATCTTTAAGGAAAATATTTTGTAAAAATTACGTTATGCCACTGCTTTAAATTTGTATTGTCTTAGAAGAAACATTTGCAACGTCACACACTGTTGTTAAATTGTAAGAAAACTAAGTTAAGCAAGGAAACCATTGAAAAAGGCAACTTATATCTGTTGGGAATCGATTCTTGCTTTATTGTTACAAGGGTCCAAGTTGGCATTTGTCTTTTAATACAATGAAACCTACTAACTTCTGTATCAGTTATAGATATATGATATCTCATCGCATTTTCCTGTTTCTGTGTAAGAGATTTATTTAGAGATACTCAGCCCAGCAAAGTAGAAACGCAAGCACAATCAACAATGCATATGTAATTCCTTCCAAATGATATAAATTCAGAAGCTGTAAGAAAATATCAGATGGAAAATATGATATGAAATAGCAATGAAATAGAACATTTTTCTTATTGGGCATCGATACTTTTGCCTTATCCAAAACCATATGAAAGAATAGTGTTACGTTACAAAACGGTCTTTCAATTTCTTCCTATTATTCGTATCGTTCGAAAGGCTATAATTTGAAAAAGAAGGAAGGGCTCATATATGTGTAATTTGAAATGGTTTGACTCGGCTTTGCGTATTTACATTCAGGTAAGAGAAAGGTTGTTAAATTGCAAGGGATTTCTTGATGGGCTTTATTTTATTTGGAATAGTGAATAGGGGAGTGTTGTGTAGGGTTGTGTGATCTGTGAAGTGAGGCAAGACGACATTGCATTACATACAAATAAAAAGAGGTAGCATGTGTCTATAACTATATCCCCCATATATTTGTCTCTCTTCTGGAACATATGTTTTTATACGCAGCTCCCAGAGAGTCTTTGTAAGTGTATAGCTACTCCTTCGTAGAAAATAAATCCGGGCAAGGTGATATTTGGGTGTGGATCAAGTGTGTACATGTGTCTTGCATCCAAATCCACACTTTCCATGCTTATTTACGGCCGAACTACTAGTTTGGTTTATTATGCGTCACTACACACCTATAGGGTCTCTTGCTAGCATGTTTGGATAGCTAATAACAGGCAGAAGTCAACAGACTATAGCCTTATGTACACATAGCTCCCGTTTTTTAAAGCAGTTTAAGGTGCACTAGCTATTACACTAAAAGTCGTAGTTGGAAAAGGACAAAAAAGTGAAAACTATTACTTGGTGAAAGGAAAGTAATATTATAAATATATGTACATAATATAATACCCGGCTATTACACTTTCATTCTCAGCTCCTGATAACCGTATGCCGTATAGACTTTGCCGTCTGTGCAATTTGAGCATGTGTATACGGATATAAATGCATCTCTATCTATAGGGATACATGTGTGTGATGCAATGAGATGAGATGTGATGTTCAGAGAGTTTTGCTCTGGTCGGAATACAAATCGAATAGTTCGCCTTAGCTTATTGCTCTTAGGCTCTCACAGCCAAATGCAACAAGATTACCAAACGCTAACCCCGTGTGTCTGTGTGTCTCTCTCTACGCGCCTCAGCAGCTTTACAAGGCTCTCGACTTTAGCATCCTATCTAAACTCACTCACCTATCGTAGACGCCATCCCTCTTGTATCTAACTGCAAGTGCCGAGCACTTTCTCCGCCAACAATACATATCGGCATACACTCCGGCAGAATGGCAGACAGCATTTGATTTCTGTTCGTGTCATGCACATTCAAGAGAGCAAGGCCAAAGCACAAGAGCTGACTCACTCAGCCTGAGTGCGTAAGTCGAGCCGAATTCAAGGAATCTCGATAGCAAAAAGCAAAGGTTCAAAATTTCCAGAGTTCAGTGACCAATGTATGTATGTACTACATTTAGTTATGTCCTATATGTAAAGCTAACGCATTAGCCCCTTTATGTACATATACAGCCATCGTTTCCTACTTGAAAAAGAAAAAATACTGGATAAATTCAGTGCCAGCAATAGGCCTGAATTGCGGAGCCGATATCCAATATGTACATTCATACGTTTATGTTCCAGAAGAGTCTGTGTAGACAGATGCTCATATAATATGTTCAGGCAGAGGCAATATCCATGCTGGAAATGCATATGTATTTGTCTTTGTCCTTTGAAAGAAGGAGATAAAATAGGTTCTTCCTTAGCAAGAACTTCGTATCCTTCGGCTGTCCTATTTTCTCTTATTGCCACCGATGAACAACAAAAAAAGCTCTCTTTTCACGGAATACACATTGACTTGCACAACTGACAACTATGAAGAAAAGAACAAATGATGTAAGTCTACAAACTGTACACGCCAATTTAATATCTGCTTTTTAATCAATACTGGCATGGATCACTTACGGAGACTACAGACTCATTATATACACTTTTATTTTTCTGGTGACAGAATGGTAAAATCAAAATTTCTTGCAGACAAATGTACGAGAGGAATAATTAGGACAGTGATGGATAAATGTATCCGTATAACAAGTGAAAGCATGAAGGGTCACTTTAATCCGTTACATATTGTAGTCGCAACAATAATCTTGATAAAATTATAAATATTCGCAGAATAAATCTTTACAGTGAAGGCTTGGTCTGCAAATTCCAACCTTTTACATACATTTTATAGCTTCAGACGAATTTGGTGGGGATAGGAAGTTAGAGAAGATAATTTACACACTATAGGATTGAATAATGTTATTTAATATAGGTATAGGTGTCGTATGGTGATAGCCATATGTGGCAATAGCTCTTATTCTCACCTCAGGGGGATCAACCAGTTTATCTTGTTAAGCTTTGCGTAGCGACTTGAAGAAAAAGTCTTATTATATAGGAATAGAGCACAGAAGAAGTAAAGCAAGGAAAGTCTGGAGTGAATGGGAAGCATTTACTGATATGAAGTAGCAAATAGGAAGTAGAGTAGGTAGTTTCATGTTGAAACCTATTCTGTGCACTCGGTGTCGGTGCTGAAACACAGTTTATTCACTCAGCTCTATCTCTCCATGTTCCTGAGGTCTGAGTGAGTGAATGAGTCAAATAGGAACTATCCTATCGACTATTGGAGAAAGCAGAAGGGGAAAGAGGGAGAAAGGAAAGAAAGAAAAGGATGTGCGTGGGAAATTAAATGTTGATCAACTCCTAAAGCTAATCTAGGCACAAATGTTCTCATATTGCATCCCTCCTCCAATCCAACTTCCCATTCAGCTCTGCTTTCCCTTTTTTCCTTTTCTCTCAGGAGTATAAACAGAAAAAGTCAAACCAACGAACCAAACCTGAGTCAACCAAAGCCCACACATCAACACACAACGCCCTACCAAAAACCAAACTTGACTGCCCTTAGTTAGTGCTTATATATACTATATATTATACATATATATATATAGAGAGAGAGAGAGAGAGAGAAAGAGATGTGTACGTAACATATAGGGACATGGTGGCTACAAATAGAACCGCAATGTCCTCCTGTCTTACTAAGCCACACACACGAAGGAAAAGCAAACCACCCTTTCTCCAGATAGCACACCAAGATTATATGTTAGCCACAGAATCCTGTTCGTTTGGAGAAAATTCCCTTTCTCCTTGCTAGTCAGCACGCGTCTCATAGTGCTGACTCTTTTATTTCATTTAGTTTCTATCGCTCCAAGTTTGTCTATTATCTACACTTTATTTTCCACTACACACGGATACAGTGCCGATACCTACTTAGACTTTCTTTTCCTTTAACTTTGTTTGCCTCCGATAGCCTCGCTCACTTTCTCCCAGCTAAAGTTAATACTTGAAAACTTTACGTGAAAAGAAATCTGATCTACTTTCAATATGCTCCCAATATTATGCATACTATTACTGCCAGCTTTGCAATTTTCCCTTCCAATCCACACGAACCTCATCACTTCTACATTTACCACTTAATTGGCCAAATTTTTCAATTTCGACTAAGTTATAAGGACGGAGGAGACTATTATTATTGCTGACTTAAATTATCTAGTGATATTATTTGTAGATTTATAAAAGCTTTATTAATTTATCTTTAGCCTTTGCAAATCTGTGCTGAGAAATATTTCCTGAGTAAAAATGATTTTCACCCAGCACGTGAAATTGTTTTCCTGGATTCAGGGCATACTGTTATTCTTGGTATTGTAAGTTATTTATTATGTAGTTTGGTGTGCTGTTAAATATTGTGCTATTTTACGGATGGTTATTAGTAGTTACATCACCCACTGACGAACAATGAGCGTTTATTGTGTGATCCTATCATATACATAAGTATAGAATGGGACATTCACGCTAGACGACATAAAACCTATCTAAGTGCTTTAGCTTAAATTAAACGGCTTGATGCTTTTCTGTTTGTTTTCATTTGGCCATAATGATGATGGATGAGCTCGTTGAGTCTTTGAGATTGTCGACAGAAACCATTCCTACCTACTGGCACACCCGTTTCCTTTAACTCACCCTCGTTACTGTTTACTCCATCCATTTCCTACAAAGGGACTCGACTTCATATAATTGATATACTCTTTATTAAGGGAATAATACTCTTATAACTCATCAAATACAATTGTGTGTACACATTATTATCGCTCTGTTCTTCCCTCTGCTTCTCAGAGCTAAGCAAATATTACACTTTCCTATCCTCAGCATATTATAATGAGAGTAATAAATAAACTGCGCTCCTTTGAGCAAAATATCGTTGGCAATTAGATGTCGATTAATAATAAATTATGCTCTATATTAAATATGTAATTTTATTATTACGTAGATGAATAACACAAAGTAAAGTGTACAATGCTATCAGTTAGTGATGATGAGTGGGTTATAATTAAAACCCAGGGCAGGTTATAATAACAAGCCTAAATCAATTCAAAATTCCATATTCTGATCACATACGCATATGCCTAGGAGTAATCACTACAGTAGTAAACGTTGTAATATCAGCAACTTTACAGAGTTTATGAAGATGAATAGAAAATGCTTAGAATTTTGTGAATGTACTGTAGTAGCTGTGTGAGGCTTAAACTTTTACAGCTTAGATAGAGTGTAAGAGAGAAGGAGAGAGTTGGTTTTATAAGTGCAACTACAAAACAAATATTCGTGTATGTGTATCACAGCAAGGAGAGCTGAGAGTGGGAATGATTAAGGGTTGTGCACTTGCTTGTGTAATGAATATTGATGACGCCATAGGGAAGAAAGGGAAGAGACTCCAGAACAGATAATTTAGCACATCCCATAATTACTTTGCAATTCATAACATAATTTACATTTCATGAACAAACATCTACCTACTCCGTAACTATCACATTCAATGATGCATGCTACCTCCCATTGACAACATATAACCATTGAATTATTAGCATTGAAATAATGGGCAGTAGATAAACAGGTGCTAAAGCAGTAAGTATAGTATATTTGAAAATTATGCACATTTACATTTATATTTACATTTATGACAGTAAAATCATGATTCAGCTGTCTTCAACTTTAAAAAATGGCCGGTCATTAAAAAAGCTAATTGTAATGTTAGATATGTGCAATTTATATCCTCGCATATCTTGCAATATAATTATTTTCATCGTTGAATGTCATTGTTATAATTATAACGTAATATATAATAATATGTAATGTAATGGTCAACATTAACTTTGAAGCAAGATATATGATGAATCAATTAGTGCACGCTGCATTTATTTTGGTGAGACATGATTTGGAGAAAATGTGGCTGCGGGCATGCCAGATTGGTAGCCCTCATGCTGCTGTTACAAATATTAAATAAATGAAAGGAAAAAGCAGGAAATAAAGTAAACAATAAGGAAAAGCGCGTGCACGTGCAGCAGATTCTTTTCTTGAACGTAGTAGGAAAGTATATATACACCTAGCTACTGCTCTAGCTCCATCCAGCAACTATTATGCTATCTTTATTGATAGTCTAATTTAGTCTCCGTAAAAGGAGAAAGTAGAGAAAGGCATGCGTCTGAAGATGCTATCTGTAATGTTCATATTTGTAGGTCTATGCTAGGAAGCTTTGGCTTCTGTATCGTAGTGGTAGAAGTAGAACCGAGTGTAGCCGTGTGGTGTGGTCTGCTCTTGCAACTTGAGAATTAGTCGCGTGGGAAGGTAGTAAAGAAAGGAATAAGTTCTGGTAGAAATAATAAGTAGCTCGAGGACTACTATGGGATGAGAAGAATTAAAGAGACTGCTCAACTGACTGCACGCTGTATTCCCTGCACTCTCTCACTCACACCCTAGTGCTGAATGAAGATTTCCAGATCTAATATGATTTCACTAAATTCTAACTATATACTGTACACCCTAAACCCTTCTTCCAAATCTACACGTTTTATATGGTGCCTTGTTCACTACTTAATGTAAATGCTGTACCGGCCATTTTTGAAACAGGTATTCAAACGCCAAAGGCCTTTAGACTTCTCTGAATGCTAAAAGTTGAGTAGAAATTAGGAAGTCCATTATACACAATACAATTAAATCCTTAAAAATGTCTTCGCAAGTGTAATACATGTACCCTTAAAACTTGCCAAACTTATACACGATGCATTATTTTTTGCTTCGTTTACTGTTTAGCTCCCAGCAATGAAATAAATATAATCTACTGTCACTATAATCTACTGCTACATTGAAATAAATATATGTCCTTCTCGTATTATTCGTACACCTACACAATTTTTAACTGGGATTTAAAAAGAAATGAGATTTTCACTCGATTCTTTATCCTAGAACTTGAATTTCTTACCAAAAGAGGACTATCGTACTAATTTTTGGCGATACGCATTGTTAGCGGTGCAGTAGATAAGCTACTTAGCATTGCATGCAACTTTTGTTTGTCTTCATTCATAGCATGGAAAATTAATTTTTCAAAGCCTAAAAAGTAGGAAAAAGTAAAATAGTGTCTATGCACAACACTTCACAGCACCCACTTGATTCGATGACAAAAATTACTCAACTATTTAACTCTAACGAGATAACAGTATTAATAGTGCTGCTACTTATAGCCTATAATGACATTGTCTGCGAGAGGAAGCTTTTTGGGTCCTACCTCATCACAGTTTACAGTACTGATAGACATTTTAGCCTTTAATTGCACAAAGAGAAATAAGAAACAACACAACACTGTTAGTTAGGCTAGTTTCATTAGGATTTTTCTTTAGCTAATTAGAACAAGGACAAAATCTTCTTAGGTCTTTTCTGAGAGACTTTTCAGAGATTATTTAATTGACAAAGAAAATTAGTGAGAATGGTCTCTGTGAATGTTTGCACAGAAGGTTCAGAGCTTTCAGTTTTACAGATGCATCAAAAATGGGAAACAAACTATCTAGCTGACTCTCTACCTAAAATTATAGTATATAAGAGTATATTATAGCGTAGATATTTGTTTATAAAAATATAATGGTATTCAGATGACGTTTCTAGCAAAATTCCCTCCTTTGAACATAGAGAGGGGGCTATAGAGCTGCAATAAGAACAAAATGCATGAAGAGAGTGCTACTATTGCCTTGTTCATCTCCCTACTTAATCCAGAGAGGATGCCAACCAAATGATAAGTAATCTACTTAAAATATTTAAATTCTGGGAATTGTGCACGGACAAGTAAGTGCAATCGTTCATTATTAATTAAATAATGTTTCCCTTGCGGCCAAGTGTAAGTTAGGCATACTTAATGTATTCTACGCAGTTAGAGGGCTCCTCCATTTATATGTAATGTAGCATTATTACTCTATACGCAATGCTTGTAGTAGCAGTGTCTTTTTGGTATGTATAAGTAGTATTCAGATAATGTCTCTAAGCAATTAACTACAGAACAAAATGCCTGCACATAATAACTAATACATAAATAGATTCCATAAACTATATACAACTATTCTACACTCTTCAGTGAAAATGCAATGAAAAATGGAGCAACATGCATGAATTTCTTTGGCGGATAGAAATGGTGAGTCTAAATGTGAATAATAATATACACACGCATGACTTTTATCTATATCTCGTACTGTGAATATATTATTAGAGGAGTAGGAAGAGCTATGAGCAATATGATATCTTTCCTCTTCATGTATAATATATGTACTAGTATTTCCAGAGATATTCCACTGATGCCAATGGAATCCAAGTGGATAGGCGAATCTTTTCTTGACTTGAGTCGCGTTGATAAGTAACCACTACAGAGAGAGAGAGAGAGAGAGAGAGAGAGAAGCGTCCTATCTGTAGAGCTGCTTACTTAGATTGTGAGGCTTTTGAAGAGAGTTGTGTTCTGGCAAGGAGCAGGGAATTGTGTTTGGTATGAGGCCAAATGAGGATATAAGTTTCCCCGAATCTTTCAGAGCTAGATTGGCATTTATAGGATAGTTATAGCACAATTCCTAGACCATTTACAAAAGAAGATTTCAGAGCGAAAGTAAAAGTAGAGAAAGCCATGGGCATCTTATAATACAAATAGTACGCAATAGCGGAAACTTCGCACGAACGTTTTATTTTCTTTATAGCATTCTACTGTGTACTCACGTACACTGATTCTCATTTGCAACACACATCTACTTACATACAAACACCCCTAGCACTCCACTTGTAGCAACTTCTTTAAGTACTACTCCCACTGTAGTGTCTATTAATGCAAGCTAATTATTTCTCACATTCCCTGGCCCTACTACAAACATTCTCTTACACGAGCTACTGTATATTTTCTTAATATATAAGTTCTTTCACTTCATAATTGAGCATATAGAAGAGCTACTGAATTGTGTATTAATACTCTTGATACTGCAAGCAAAGCCTTAACTACATAAGTCAGTTTATAAATAGAAGATTCTCCTTTGTACAGAATATCCGTCCTATCAATAGTTAGCTAGAAAAAGGCTCTATACCCTTCCATTATATTGGAAATATGAGAAATTAAATAAATAGGGCAGAGCTATTTTCAAAGTCTTTGGCTAAAAGGCTTCTTTCATCCGGTTCGACTGCTTACATTTTCCTTACGTATAATAATATCTGTATATATTGGTTATCGAACCAATAACCTCCCATATTAAACAGCCTAAGAGAAGACATGGCATTATTATAGGATAGAGACTTGCTCTGTGGCATTGTAATATTAAGGATATGGTATGGGATGCCACATACTACAAGATCTAGGCTCAAGGGTTTCTTCTCTCTTTCTCTCTCTCTCACTCTCTAAGATACATAATAGTAGATATTGTAGGTATTAGGGGACGTCTACAAAGAGATAGGAGCAGCTCAGTTTGTTCACATCACTACATTACATTACAGTACAATATAGATGTAGAAAGAGGAGCAAAGCCCAAATCGATTCTTCCTTAGCAGCGAAATTGCGGTTAATGGATTTCCTGAAGAGAGCAAAGGAGATATTTCTTTTGAACTAGAGCAGCTTCTCACTCTCTCTCCTCATTCACTCCTTTTAACGGCAACCTTTTACATTACACCACACTCGGCACATACACACAGACACACTGCACACTCCAAGTGTAAAATACTCAGGATGAAACACACTCAGAACTGAAATAGTCCGAGTTACCTTAGAGCACATCTATCTACGCTCACCTATCTGTCTATTTATATTTCACTTCCCTCACATTCTCCTACAAATACCTGTCCCCCTACGAACACTCTTCACTAAGTAGCTTCTTAGTGTTTTTCAACTATTTTCAATAGAGCTTTTGTAATCCATCCAAACTGAAAGGCATTTTCCTAAGAAGCCCTACTCTTGGATTGCGAAAGGAGCTTCCCACGTCCTTTGTTGCACTTAATAGGAAACAAAGGGTTTATATTTGACAATGTCACCTCTTTTTTCCCTTTCTACTGCTATCAGTTACAAAATACCCACGAAGTCTCCCTTCAGTCTTTAATAGACAAGATTTTGTAAATAAATCAAGATGACCCATAAATAAGTATAAATTATTTATATAAAACAGTGTAGCGAATAATAATGCTTGCTTCAAAGTTAATTGAATGCTTCAGTGATTATACAGTTACTAATATCGATAAAATCGCTGCACAGAGAAAGAAAAAGAAAGGGAAAGAAAAAAGGGAGAGAAAGTTCTGTAAGTGTAAGCACGAAGAAAAGTAATTTTAAAATAAAAGTCAAATAAATAATGACGTGTCGAAAGAGTTTCTAGTAGAAGAGCGGCTAAGTCAGGTCTTGTAATGTATAAGTGTGAGAAGGTGTGGAGAAAACAAGAAAGGGGATAATTTAAGTTAACAGGAGAGCGCCCACTTTGATGCTCAATTTATTTGAAAGAAAAAGCAGGGATTTGAGACTGAGGATCTTATGTGACAAATGCATTTGTGCTTCCAGTCACTCGCTCTTAACTTCACTCGAAGGAAACTGGAGCGAGGAAGAGGAAGGGAACGTGAGTGAGTGAGTGAACCTGTTTGGTCTCTGCTACAGATTGTATTTTTATAGTATCTTGTGCAGTGCACCGTTAGCTGTACATATGTAGCTCTCTCTCTCTCTCTGTCTCTCTTTCCCTCTGTGCGATTCACTAAAGAATCCTTATTGGAGAAAAATGGAAAGAGAGAAGTTGGGTTGGATGCTGACATTTTTGTGGAGAAAGTCTCAGCTCTGTGGTCATGTCTTCTTAGCTGTAGCTTATACGGATCAATTGTTTTCCATTTGACAGACCAGGAGAGGGAAAGGAGAAAATAAGGCGAGAATCCACTGTCTTTCTCTCTCTCTCCTTTGCTTTACTTATCTTGCTTAGTGAATTTGGAGAGTAGTATGGGTGAGTTGGGCTCCGCTGGAAGTTGTAAGGTTTCAATTCCGCAGGACAGAGGGAAAAGCATTGAAGATACAAAGAGATATGTTCCATTGTTCGTAGAAGCGGAGCAGTAGTACATAGTTACACAGAATGTTTCTTCCTTTCCTTGCTTCTCTTTCCTTTTCTCTTGTCTTTTAGAGGAAGAGAAACGAAGCGAAAAGAAAGTAAAGCGGAGGAACCTCACTCACTCAGTCCAGTCGGCTGACAATCAGAAAAAACAGAGGGAGAGCTCAGGCGTTGCACAAAATCTACCAAATAGTTACAGCCAAATGCACACGACATTCTTTTCCGTTGTACAGTCACACATAGATAGTTACACACTCTCAGACACAATACGGAGACGATGTACATTTAGGATTTTCTTTTCTACTTACCTAGGTACACGGACAACAGAGAGCGATACACAGAGATACTAAGTAAATATCAGGCTAAAGTACTTTTCTATGTAGGGAAAGGGATATTAGAATGGAAAGTAGAAGTGAAATCACAAGGAAAATGTTGAGCAACATCCCATCACACCTCTACACGGAAAATGGACAGAGAGAAAGTCTACAGAAAGTAAAAAGGGATTGAGATTTCAAGTAGTGCATTGGAATGTAGGTGACTACTGTAGACATAAGTCAAGTCTCTTTTGCGTTTCAACGCTGAATGCGATGAAATTGGATAAGATAGATAGGAAATTGATATCAAAATCAAGATACAGATATTCTTATTCTTCAACCAC
>JAAAYG020024399.1:67344-94261 GCA_009936455.2 Tomocerus minor | reverse complement strand
ATATTTAGTTATAACTATATTTAGTTTATAGCCATCGCTCCCTCTAATAAATATACGCGAAAATAATATTATTATAGATGGACATGTACAGGGCTACTCGCTAAAAGCTAACACCGCACTTTACAAACTACGCACCATCATCCACCTCTTCCCTATCTTCAAAACACTCTGCCAACCATGCATACAAACATAGAAGCTTAATGATTCATCTCTGATTTGCAATGATCCTAATGGCATTTCTACTTGAGAATTGTACAAAACCAGAGAAAAACTTTCAGAATCAAACGGAAGATTAATTTTTCTGTCCCGCACATTCTTCTCCCAAACAGCCTATGAAAGTCATTAAAACTTATGCTAGTTTGCATTTTTTATCTTTCTTTCAAACTGCTTTTCTCATTATTAATACACTGTCCAAATCCTCCAGTTAAACCAACCTTCAATGCTAATAAACCTTAATTGCTCAATGAAATGAGCGTCTTTTCCAACTTATATTGCAGTCTTACATGAAATTGCAGATTTTTTTAGATTTCGGTTTGCTATATGTCAAAGAAACCAAATTTTAAGCGTGGGAATATTGCAACCATTCACAATTATTAGATTTTTAAGTAGGGAAATAAAATAAATATTGCTCTCATAACCAACCAGCTGTATTTATGTGTAAGGATGTATCCTGGTTTTGTTTAAATTAAAAATGTTATTTTTCCTATAGCATTTTTAGTGGTGGCCGTATTCTGGTATTTCATTTAAAAAAGTAGTAACCTCATTGGTCTCCCTGTAATTGTGTCTGTGTCGAAGTAATCCACTATAAGAGGGAACGGTATATGTTTTAGCCAGATTATAAGGATTTGCACTACGCTGCCTTCTCCGAAATTTTACTTTCTTTTGATATTTCTTGTGTTTTTGCGGATTACGTTAAGCCCAGGTGAAGGAACAGAGCTCTCTCTTATCTTATCACATCACATTTCCTGCAGTAATGATATAATTAAGTATATGGATAAAACACATACAGACATAAATCTATATATGTACATATATATATATATTATTTGTATTTATCTATGTCTTTGATAGCAACTACGTATTTTATTCATAGAAAATTAGGTGCTACTTGAAATATCCTTGTAGGCTAGAATAGATACAATAAATTATATAGTTCCTACCTACCTAATGGTATTAAAGGAAGATAGTGGAGAGATCAATAGGTATATTTGGGTAGGTAGTGTGTTGTTGAGGGTGGCAGAAGTGCATATGTAGTTTTCTACTAATGGATAATGAACGATATGTATTGTGTCTGCGTCAATATAAGTAGCTTAGTCAAGTTTGTCGGGATGCAGTAGGCTGTCTTGCCGTTTATAGAGATTCTTTGGCTATTAGCTGGTGGAAGTTCATTTCTCAGTCAAGACTTTTGGTTTTCTTGAGAGGGAGGATTTCTATTGTATGTCAAACAGTAGCTGTAGAGCTAAGTAAGCGTAAGTCTGAGAAAGAGGGACGATTTACTTTCATCTTCCTCTGATTGAGAGTACTTTGGCAAATGAATCAGGCAGAGAGACAGATACGATGCAAAGAGAGGAAAGTACAAGGAGCATTTTGTATGAAAGTCACAAAGAACTTATTGTTCTCGGGATTTTCTCTTCTGTATCTGTTCTAGTTCTGTGGAGCTGTGGCCGGGGTAGGAGCGACCAGCTATCTGTAAGTAGCTCTGCAAATTTGACTCTTCTTTTTGAATGTGATTTGCCGGAAGAGCACAGTGGCGAGGACTGCACCGCACAATTACGTACGGCATGGTAATCGCGGAGAAAGAGAGAAAGAGAGACGGACGAGCCTCTGTCTGGCCAAAGAAAGGAAGTTGAAGTAATATGAGGAAAATGGGACGAGGAGAGCCATCCCTCTGCCTAATATTGTACATGATAATAATGTGGAAGATAAAAGGAACTTGGGATTTCACTTTGTGAAAGGAATACAAAGAATAAAATTCTCAGGGCTTATTATTTATGCTAGAGGCACAATAAATGTGTCACTCGCTTCATTGATTTAAATGCATGAGTTTTCCTTCAACTGACTAAAGTCCTTTAGTCGTTTTTGCCCAGAGTCGACAGTCAAGACCGACCCCCTCCATCATACCTACATATCATGCCCACCCAATTATGGAGCTACAGATAGAAGCACATTAGGGCAGTCAAAGCAGAAAGAATTAGAGCAACCAAGACTTATCCCTATAAATAACACTATTATGTTCTGTGTGCCCGTCAGAGCCTCGAACAACTCCCTCCTCTCTTTCTCTCTCTCTCTATACCTACACTTGATCATATGATGCTGTCCATTTATTTATGTATCCGTCTGTAGATAGGTAGGCAAAGGAATTTTCTCTGCAAGAGCGACAGCAACTCATACGTGTCACATAATTCGGAAAACTATAAATGTCTTATTGTTGGATGATGAAAGTTTGTTGCCTGGACCCACTCTGAGAAAAATGTATGGGCACAGTCAATTGGGAAAGAGTGGAAGGAGTGGGAGCGAAATCCCAGCGATTCGACGATTTGCAAAAGTGATGTTGAGTGAAGTGTGCTGAAGGCGACAGGAGGAGCGAGGACAGGCTGCATGCCTACTACTTATCCATATAGAGCTACCTCCTGACGTTGTAACATTCCGACTTGTCGACTGCTATGACAAGTACATCACCCGAAAGGCAAGAGGCGAGCGGGTGGCATCGCTTTGACAATCAGCTAGTCGGGAATAAGTCTAAGTGAGGAGGCTGAGGCCCGCAATTCCTACGCCATAAAGAAAAGATAGTGATAGGACGGGATGTATAATGGGCACTCTGCAGCAGTGTGGATGGCGACAAAGTCGATGACTCGGCGGCTTTCCCGACCATACTTCCTTAATAATGCATAGGTGTTCATTCTGGGCCGATCAGTAAGACGATATACTTAAGAGTGGCAGAAGAGAAAGTTAAAGTGCCTGGCTCTAATATTATTACTTTCTCCTCTAATGCACTTCTGATGCGGATATAGGAACCACGTTCTTCCACCCTCCTGCATTTCGAATAATATTGACGGCGAAATGTAAAACCATCCTCCCGCACACTCTCCTCTCTCAACGTAGGCTCTGTTGACTTTGAGTCCCTGCCTAAGTAAATATTCCAGGTATGAACAAGGAATATAATCCTGTGGACTAGAGTGGCTGTGCATTGCAAGGAGGCGTCAGGCCTCTTATTGCCCTCCGCTTCCCTTTTCCTCTGTTTAAGTCGCGAGGAAATGAATACTGTCATACAAGTTGTAAAACTTTTCCTCCTGACCACATTACCATGTCGTATCAGATTTCTCTCCTTCAATTCCTCTGCAGGAGTATGGCGTAGGACTGAGGCAATTCGTTAGGCTTCTTGCGTTAGTTGTGTGGTGAGAGGGCCATTTAACGGCTCTCTTTAACATTTTTCACATGCAAGGATGTTGATGTGTGTACACCTTCGACATTAGACATTTATTGGAGTAGAAGCTCAGAATTAACAGAGCATAAGGATACACATACATGGAGCTATAACATTCCTCTCCTTCCATCACTATGTGGCCATGTAAATTATAAGGTGGGCTCCTGTTCTAATAATACGAGACGAGAGCAATGAAACAATTATGTCGTGAGTGAGTAGGGAAGAGGAGAAGATATTTCTAATTCATACGCTTGGTTTGGCTGTGTATGTATGTGCACGAGTGTAGGTAGGCAGAAGGTAGGGGGCAGTCTGGGAATCTGCCTTTATGTTGGCGAATACATAAAAGGAAACCACCTGAACTAGGTGGTGAGTGAGTGCGAGAGCAGTAAACTGGTTTTTACTACTAGTTGCCAGTTGGCTGCGTCCTCCATAAGTAAAATCCTTGAATTGACTATGAATCTAGCCGACATTCGTGTTTGCTCAACCAAATAAGGTCCTTTCAGGAATTCTGTGCTAAACTGAGAGAGGAGGAAATGCCGCAAACAAATGTCATGTTTCCGATAACGGGGAGTTACTAGGTGACCCGTCGCTCTGTTGCAAACAACACCCGTCCTCGCTCACTCACTCTCTCTCTCTCTCTCTCTCCTTTATTCCCATGACCTGTCTTGCACATTTATTCCCCACGTCATTCCCTCCTGTCCAAGACAATCAGCGTTTATATCTTTATTCTTCGCCCAATTCATTTTTCTCTTGTTTAGTTAGGCCTAATGCCCCGCTCACAATTATATGATGAACCGGAGTTAGGGCTATTTTTAATGTAGTGCCTCTTGCGGTAACGCTCATAAAAGTTGTCGTGGGGAATTTATCAAGCTGATAGGGTTTCTGATAGACAGATGTTCTTTGCAGGTAGCTAGATAAAAATCCTTGGTAGTAAAAGCGAGAAATAAACTTCTACTAACAAGTGGGGTATCCTGGAGACTTGAGATTATTGTGTTGGGAGTGCGAGTGGGGGTTAATCCATTTTAATCCGCCCAAGATAATCTTCCATGCAAAAAGTTTACCTTAGACTTTCTACCTGTAACTATCGATGCTAGTAGTGATTATTGGGAATTCCTATATTATGATAGTATCCATAACTTTGGCGGCTTATCGGGATGTTCTCAGCATATAAGTACTCTGCGGGGCATAAAGTGTAGACAGTGCACTAGATCCGATAGCTACATAACTACATACATATACTCCTTCTATATCCGTTAAAATACACATGCTCCAGTGAAAATAACATATGGGGAGCTATTACATTCTACAGAATATAGCACAGGAATTTGAAATTGATCTCGAGTGCTTAACTGTCTGCGTATATACTCCCACTCATACTCTATAAGCCAACAGAACGAAGACGAACAAGTTTTCAGCTGAGGAGAAAGTGGATATATGAGATAACTAGACTGAAGGACATAGGAGGGATAGCATTCACTACTTCCTAGTGGAAGTAAGTATAAAAACTCTGAACGTGAAGTCGTGCTCAAGATAAACATCATTCTTGGAGTTGCTTAGAGTTAACCAAAGTTGCTGCTGTCTAGTCCTAGTCAGACTGAAATGAATGAGTGACAGGAAGATTGAAGGAAAAGAAATAGTATAAATGAATCTTTGCTCTACATCTAGTTTAACTTTCTCCGACGGCTTTTCTTCTTACTGCCAACAGAGCTGAACGTATTATTTCTACCAATACACTTCCCAGCCTTCTCTATTCCTTCCTTTCTTTACTAATACATAGACAAAGTCATGTTGACTTTAGCCAATAACCATACGAGAAGCAAACAAAGACTAGAAACATTTATCCTCTGCTAATACTGTTAATGTCAGAGCCTAGTGCAAAAATTCACATTTTGCGCGGGGAAAAGATAGACCCTATTATTTTCATGTTAGTGGCTTCTACTATGCAATAGTCAGAGAACTACACAGATTTACATTCAGAATGCAATGGACTTAGGCTAAGCTGATCTGGTTAAAACAAAAGTATGTAAATTCCGCATGTTTGCAATTTGAGTCGTTGTCGAGGGATTTATTTATGCAACTATTGATTTACGATTAAGAGAAGAACACTATTGTATGCAGTATATGCGGGCATCAAATTTTTATTTAGGGATAAATCATTTTTAATTTTGAGTAGTGACATTTTCATTTTTCTAGCTGCATGCAACAGTGCTATTTATATTTTCAACGGTTTTGAGCCCAAAGTTAGAGCGTCTATGAATATGAGTTCTTTGCAAATTAATCACCATGCTGTCAAACTCAGCAGAATTCTATGGCTATGCATAATATATTACATGTTTGAACGCTATTCGGCAACTTGTTCTGCCTATTTATAGTCTCCTGCAGGGAATTGCAATGCTTCACAGTTTTCCATGGATATAACGAGAGAAGGAGAGAGAAGTGTGCTCAGAGCTTGCCTCGTTGGTGGAAATATTATGTGAACTAATGTTTAGGCCATGTGTGTGTGCTCCAGTGAACAGATTCGATTTTAGAGTCATGACCCAGCACCAGCTCAGAACAAGACACATAGAAAGTTCATAAAGGAGTGAGCATTATAGCTTTATATGCATGCACATAAATGTACCTAATTTCAGAGTAACCTCCTATTTAGATGCAGAGTCGGAATGGAGAGAGAGAGTTCCTGCTTCTGTCACTAACTTTGGTTTCGGCTTCTATAAAAGAGAAAGTTAAGTGAAAGCCACAATTCATCAACTGTGATAGTGATAGCTGTCCTGCTATGTCCTTCCTTCCCTATCTCTGCACTATCTCGCCATGTACATTCAGTTATCAGGGACTCTGCCATTCCATTTCTCTGCCTTATAGAAAAAGTAGAGGAAAGAAAGTCGAGCAAGTATCTATTGAGACTCTGTTTGTAAGAAACGTAGTAATGTGGAGAAAGAATTTCCCGTACTTCTGTACTGACACGGAAAACGTGTGTATATACAACTGATAGAATAGAATGCTCTCCATAGATATATGTGGAGCAAGAATGGAGAGGATAGTGCTGACTGGGAAGTCAGGAGGAGTTGTAAATATTGGTGGCATTCTATATAGGCATAGACGTAGAGATGATATTATTTGTGTTTAAATAGAAGGGACGAAGTGACGGAGTGAAAGAAGTAAAAGAGCAAAGGAAAACTGATGTCAGGAGAAATGGCTGAGTTATCCTATCTCCCCATTCATCTATATTTGTAAATGTCTCCCCTTTCTATAGTCTGCACACAGACCTCTAGTTCACTTGTCATTCTTTTCTTCCTACATGTGTACATACAATAATATTGGACATAGGAGAAGCAGATGGAGGAAACGCACAGACAATAAGAACAAGTGGCATAGAGACTCACTTATTCAATGGCGAGTTGTGGGACGTAGGAAGGAACGGGCTCTGTTCTTGACCAGCTTAAAAAATGGGACCTTGACACAGTGCTCGTCGGCAAAAAACTAAGTAATGAAAGGGAATGCTGTGTGATAGAATTGGGAGATCTGGCAGAGTCTTCCGCGGCTATCGCATTCTTCCCGTCTATCTAACTTTATCGGAAGAAAACTTACGCTCTGTTCAAAGACAAAGTTTGATTTCCAGCGAAATAAATTACAAATGCTTTTGCTTTACACATCAAGTTGATACATGATAGGCTCCGGCTGAAGGGAGACAAAGTAAACTCGAGCTCTCCGTTGGAGTTACTTATATTTTTGAAGAGGCATCCGTTCCCACTGGCATGGCCACTTACTTTAGCGGCATTCGCCTTTCCGCTCCGTCGTAATCGCTAAGTGAACCATAAGTTGCTCAGACAAAGTTCAACGGTACACAGTCCAGTGCATAATGCTCACTACGCTATAGTCAGTCCTCTTGACTTCATAGACTATAGACATTAAGTAAGTGGAATCGGAGGAGACTGCTACGGAAACTTTTATTAGAGAGCAGAGAACAATTTCACTCGAGTAATGTAATTGGACAGACCGCTAGGCAACGTTTAATCGTATGGAAACAGACAGCAATTTTTGGTCATAATATATTTGTTAAACGAGCTGCATTATCTGCAATACATTACAGCCTCGTTATGGCTGACTGATTGTGAGTCAGCTCACATCACCTTCACGTCTTGTCTAATGTCCAATGGAACGTGCAATCGAAATTTCACTCCAACGGATTACCACCAGTGTCGAAACATCCAACATTCTCAGAGGATCTAAGAATAGTTCATCGCCCTGCCACCACCAACTAACGCCACTCAAACAATAAATCCTGTCAGTTTCCAAATAAAGCCACTATCCTCTAGTGATGCAAATATTTTCCTGCTAACGGCCCTCGACTATTCACTACTTACATCAGTACAACATATGCAGGATATGCTGCACTGCAAATCTAGCACAATTACATGCTGCATCTTCAAATAAAACTTTTACGACTCCTTCAGCGAATTACTGTGCAACCGACAATATTATTATCATCATCATTTGCATAAAATATCCATGAACTAGGCTAGGAAGTCATTTATTCTCAGATACACTTCCATTCAGCTGCGGACCTTAATCCGATTAGCTTTGAATTGCTCCGTAAATAATTCCAAGTCGCACAACAACAACCTCAAGGCAGATTATTATTGCCTCCTGATAAAAGTTCATGGGAGCATTACAGGATTTTTCGATACACTACCCACCACGTGCCCATTTATCCCTAAAGCAATTTAAATGCACCATCATTGCTCAAATCATCCCTTCTAATCTCTACTCTCCACAATAATTGGACACGTGTCAAATCTTGCTTGGAAATTGCAAGTGCACCAACTTAAGTGTCGTGTGCAACAGAAAAAGAGAAAGGTCGAATTCCTGAACAACTCTCTTTTATAGCCTGAGCCAAAAATAATGGACTCTACTTGCGGCTTTCAAATATTCGCCTAGAGATAATTGAATTGCTACTTTAGTTCTTGGGGTTCCCTACTTAAGCATAATTACAACTTTGCTAATTGTAGTCCAGAAACAACTTTCCTCAAGCTTTACCTATTATGCAAGTGGAAATGTAGAACAACATTGACTGTGGCTCTACAGACTACATAATCAGCCAGTGTAATTTGCAATTCCGGCACAACCCAAAATCATAAGTTATCAAACTTATAAACAAACTATTTCTATGTAGATAATGCATCTGTGTTCTCTGAATGTAATCAGTATTCAATACAGACATTCCTATTTACTATTCACAACACACAATGATTACAGAGCCCAAGTTTTAACTAAGGCTATTTAAAAGGTAAACTTGAAATAGAACAAAATACTTGATTCATTAGTCATTATTATATTTTTGTGTCTGTATTCATACAATAATCAAAAGTTAATTAGAACTTTGTGAAATTGCGAACCTTTAAATTAAAAAAAGGATAGATACTACTCCTGTAGTTTCATATACTTAGAAGAATATTTGCAATATTATGAAATTACAAGTGCATATGCGATTGCAGGTAAACAGTGTTCGGTGTTCTGTGTATACCTGCAGAAAGAAAGTACCTCATGATCTTTTTACCTTAAGGGAGAAATCCATTTCCAATAAAAGCTCCCACAAAAAACATTGCTATAATGGGCTGACGGTGGTTGGGATAGGACGATTTTTTATCAGAGAATCTTGGCACGGTGACATTCTGCGTTCGATGGTTTTTGTGCGGATACTGTGCTAGTGAGTGCATAAGAATTCAGTCCACACCACTTTATTAGTTGAGACATGGCATCAAACATAAGAGGGAAGAGAAACTGATGGTGCTGATCAGTGATGCTGCTTTCCGGATATTACTCCCTTTAATCATCGTTGTCAAATCAATGATTATCTCCTCATTCTCTTATCTCCCACACATAAAAAGTTTTTGGCAATATTTCCATCAAGATTGACAAAAACCAAAAGTTATTACTCATTTCGTTTTCGGATAGCATGAAAAATTCATGCTGTGAACTCCTGCGTTTCTATTTTCCGCGGAATAAGTTTAGTAATAATATCAAAAGGCATTTATGTCGTCGTAGGAAGAAACAGCGGACGAGTAAATATTATTGGACTCGACTCATGAATCTTTGATATTGCATAGGATATTCCGTTCTTGTTTTAGAGGGTCACGAGCTATGATGTTGTCTGTAATGCAGCAGACGCCTTCTCCTGACTATCAAAAAGTAGAGAAAGCTTTCTTGGCTACTGAGATGTGTGTGCCTATTGCAAACACAAACGTTTAGCGACCATTGTGAGTTTGCATGCGTGGCAAATAGCTTAAAATTGAGATTTATGCTGTAAATTGGAATATAGCCCAGGACATGTGGGAAGGCTAACGATAAGTATGTACTTGGTCATGTTTATGCGATTACTTTATGCATAGTGGCTACGTACTTTTCATGCATGTCAATTTTTTATGAGCGACACTTAAATATGCTCCTACATCGGAATATTGTGTGCGCAAAGTAAAAAAGCCAACCATACATCCTTTCACATTCCCCATTTATGTATCCCTACATGTTTACATACCTGAGTCTTTTCATTTCCCTCGATATATTAACTTGAATATTAGTCTGTGCACTACATCTACTTTCAAAAGGAGTTTGTGTACTTAGCTAGTTGCAAAGTGCACACTTTAAAAAGGGCTTTAGTCATCCAAAACCACCTCCTTTTCTATTTGCATATAATAAGTAGCTCTCGTGCCTCCTGTGAGTGTCAGTGATTGAAGTAAGGCTTTCAATTCATGCCAAACCTAGGTGGAGTACTAGGATAAACAGGCGGTAAATATCAAAAAGTTCAAATTTGTTTTACTCAACTCCTTATTTCAAATCTTTTTCGAGAGTTTAATAATATATACATTAACTCTGTCTCAACCTATTCACAATTTATATAGCTTTGCATATTTAATCAAAATATTCCTTCCAAAACTCTTACACATGAGTAAATAAAGGAACATTCTAATTATGAAGTTTGCACGGCTGGAAAACCTTTTTGCGTGTTTCCGCACATTCGTCTTTCATTAGTAAAAATCTTGCGTTTTTTGTTAGCTTACATATTATGGTTAGTTGGACGTAGGTTTTCAATATTGCAAATTGAACTACAGTAGTTGTGGTAGGGGATATAAAAAATATCTGAGATTTTTCGAAGAATAAAGCGAGGGATTGGCATTGATGTGGTAATTTCTGTGTGGATAGTAAATGCCTAAGTGAGTATGTAGTAATGTAGTGGGAATTGGGTTTATTTGGAATGCGCAATTTCTGAGAGGACGCTAATGCTGTTGGTTTACAAGAGTATTCAAAAGAGATGTGCTGATTTGATTGTAAGATTATACAGGCGAGGAGTACTTGAGGTAATGTAGTAGTTTGGGAAGGTTGAATTGAAACGAATGCAGATCTGGAGAGTAGTGGGACTTAGAGGGGAATCCTTGGACTGAAAGTTGGATAAACAAGACGAGGAGCTGAAATAGTTGACTGCATATAAATGTGTGGCAGTGCGAGGAGAGAGAGCGTGCTGACCTATAGCTGCAGAGTTGAGAGCATGGGCATGCAAATGAGAAATACAAATAATGTGTGCGGTTTACATGTGTACAATGAATACAGATGGGAGAAAAGATTGGGAGATTTGGTTACTGCTCTCTCCCAACTCACGTTCCTGTAGGATACGGAGATGTGCAGTGCACAGAGGTGGATGGATGGAAGTGGATGGATGCCCAAGCCACACGGCAGCAGCCAGACAGATGGCAGCCTCCTAATAATAATAATATAGCCGTCCTTTTCCTTCCCAGCCTCGGCAGATGAATGAAGAGGCTGAGAGTGACTCTATAGAGTATTGTTAGTATGTGTGAATATATATAAATTGAGCACAAAGGATTTCTTCGATTCTATTATTATACATGAATAGCCAGGTTTTACTCCGCTGCACATCTAAGGGTTAACATGGAGCCAGGAAAGCTTTCTAAGCTAATTTCCATATATGTTCCATAGAAGTAATCCCAGATTCTTGATAGGCCTTCGCTTCGAGGCTTCGGATTTTGATCTTACCTCAGCAGGAGTCTAGTCAACTCCCTTTTCGGTTTGTCTCTCCTCTCTAATCTATCCTGCATCCTGTGATGTGAGACTCTCTGTCGAATGCCCAACACCAGCAGCGATACCTCTCTACACTCTCCCTGTATATCTCAGCACAGGGCCCCTGCCTATCTCTCTCTCATACACACACAAGAAATAAACGTTATAAAGCATTATTTTCTGTGCTAGTGTATCAGAAAGCCTACGGCCAACCGAAGCCAACGTAACATAAGTACGTACTAAAGCACCTTCCGAAATATTATACCAGAAAGATAGCTGTCAGGCAGGCACTCTACCTAGTCCAGGTGACCAGTTCAATTTTTTTTCCATTGTAAAAAAAATAAAATCCTCTCATTCAAAAATATTCTTCACTCTTCCTTTAAATTCAGTTTTAGGATTCAAAATCGTATATTTGATTTCATAAAGCCTCATTTCAACCATTGAATTTCAACGACAGCAAAATCAATGACACAAAAACAAATACAATGTAAAACCAATGGCATTGATTGCAAAATTGAGTTTTAAAGTGGAATGTTTGGAAGCAATACATGGAAGAACATTTCGGTTGCAGATTAGCAATATTTTTTCCATTTACAAGGGAGACCATTTGAAGTTTCCGATACTGCAAGTTTTTATTTTGCAATTTTTCTTTGTTTTTGAAATGATGTGGCCATATATGATTTACTCTTGTAATTCATCAATATATTTACTGTGGAAATTCAACTTGAATAACAAAAACTCTTGCAGTATGCTTCAATTACTACTGAAAATTGGTAACACAGGGTATATGTAAAATCCGGAATGTACGAAGATTGAAAAGTAGAAAAATATACCAAATAATACAGCCGAGTAAATTATGTTTTTAGAGGATTTCGGTGCGTAAGTAACTCCGAAACCCAGAGTTTCCGACCAATGCTCCCATCATTTCTGAACTGTGCCGTTGTTTTTACTTTGTCGTTGTTTTTGTGTCGTTGAAATTCATTCGTAGAAATGCCGCGGAAACCAAAACTTTCTTTCAAAATTTCTTGGAGTATAAATAAATATCTCAATTTCATAAGAGATATTTAGTTGGTGCAAAGCTGATCATGTCCCTGATTACTAAAAATTGTTTGAAAAGTATTTCAATCTGTCTAGGCAGAGTGTAAGCCGACGGCTATATAAATTTTGATGTTGACAGTTAGATTAGATAGCTGTCTAGTAGGAAGGTAGATTTTTTGGCTGGATGAAACGCAAGTTATAGCTGTCGTTGCTGTGTAGTGAATGAGTGGTGTTGTAGAGTGGCAGTACCTGACTTGTTTCTCCAGTAGACTACAGATACTAGTCGATTCTGACTGCCGGGAATGAAGGAGACTGAGGATGTGGATTGGGAAATTTAGAAAGCATAACTTTACTGCACTTTATTAGACGAAGTTGCTGTGCCGCTGCTGTAGAGACGGAATACTTGAAGCTACTTGTGATGTGGAGAAAGTAGAGATAGCTATGAAGCTCCTGGTAATGTGGAGAAAGTAGAGATAGCTATGAAGCTCCTGGTAATGTGGAGAAAGTAGAGATAGCTATGAAGCTACTGGTAATGTGGAGAAAGTGGGGATAGCTATGAAGCTACTGATAATGTGGAGAAAGTGGGGATAGGTGTGCGCGGAGTCTGGGAGGGTATTGTAGATTCCTCGGCCGATTTAGCATGGGATCGGATTGGATTGTCGATTGTATTTGTAATCTCCTGTTTTGGTTGTTGTCGTCTTAAATGAATCTATACTTCTTGCATAGGTAGGTATGTAGGTAGGGAGATTGGGAAGTTACTTAGATGGCATTGAAGTTTGAGTTTACCTGTCTACGAAGGTATAGTATCCATGCACATAGTTTACGTTTAGTTTTATGTAGCTCTGTTGCTTTGCTGCCCATGGAGGCAGTGAGCGAGCTCCTTTCTCTGCTAACTAGAGAATGTTTTGTGGCAGAGCGCATAGTGCACCACTCTCACTGTCTAAAAAGTTTTATTTGAAGAAATTCAAGTTGGTCGGCATTCGGTAGGGATATTAGCATCGCTACTTATACATACATTATGCAATATTCGCGGAATACATATTCACATCTCTCCAGACAAAAAAGGAGCTAAGCGCGAGAGGCGAGGGTCGTAGATAATATAAGTAATATTGTATTTATGTGTCTATGGTTTATAGAGGACGGGGATATGCCCGACATCAGAATCCAATTTGGAGTGGCATGAGATTGGGAGCTGGTTACTTGTATGTCTGCCGGTGAGTATAACTCCCTCCCTACCTACTGAACAACTTACCTTTTTCCGGTAAACATGTAACCAGAAATCCAGAGCAATGAAATGGGGGCTCTGCATCGTCTGCCTCACTTCAGTCAATACTGCTACAGACGCTAGTACATAAACTAAAGACACATACATAGTTTTGGGAAGTAGGTAGACTATTATACACAATATATTTATGTATATAGTATACATATATACTGCACATAAAGTTCAGAGAAACTAACTTAGAAACTTTGTGACAAAATGAACAAATAGAGCAACTAAATATATATTTTAGAGTAGGCTCTTAAATTCCCGGAGAACTTCTCTCCTAGCAACAGAAAACAAAAATGTTGACTCTCCCTCTCTCTCTTCCTACTTCGGCGTAACGATAAAAACCTGTGTCACATCCTGCAGTCCACAAAGTAAAATATTTATTCAATTTTCCTAAGAAGTGAAAGTAGAAAGTGCTTCCTTAGACAATGCAAATGTATTTTCGTTACAGAGTCTTCTGGCTTGGGTTACACGGCACAATACTTTTCCTTGTGTCCCTCGGCTACTCTTCAACATTATATTACGACCAACTCAAATCTGTCTTTCCTACCTACTAATGGTCCTAACAACAACTCTGTAGCATCTTCACGAGCAGACACAGCCAGTAAGTAGATTTTCTTCTCTCCCTCGACAGGCCTTTGGCTCTTTTCCACTCTTTCATCCCATCTCTTTCCAGCTTTTCGAGAAAAGACTTTCTGCCTTACCTCCATCGGCAAATCTGTCCACACTAACTCAAAAAGATGATGGCCATGTAGCTCTCGGAATAACACTAAAGTTACAAATAGACAGATGCTAGCCTAGACAAATACCTAAGCAATTACATATGCATTCCAATGATGTCTTCTCTGCATTCAAACCGTCGCCACATAATAAATAGCACGCAATATCTCTTCCGAACGCCTTTGCTTCAAAATGAAAATACCTTCGACAACATTATTGAGTACCCCTACTTTCCCCCCTCCACTACCATCAAACAAACTATCCAAAACTTTTCCGATTTTCATACCCACCCATCATTGAAAAATATCTGGCCGCCCATTCTAAATGACACAACTTCCCCATTTCCTAATATTCATATTAATATTTCTACTATTAAAAAACTTTGCACAAATATGAATAGAATATAAGTGGAGAATGTTCCTTGAAAGCACCACTCACTCAGTACAGCATAATTTGCAAAAGACACTTTTAGTTTTATTGGAAGCGTTTTGTGTGAGTGGTCGCGCATAGCTTACTTATTCTCCAGTTGGAACCAAATCCATGAAAAGGGCAAACGAAATCCCCGAATGGTAAGACAGTAAATTATTAGCACACAATATCTGTCATCTATAGTTTGTTGCGCACAGTTAAGTAACTTACGCCCACCTGGAAGTTGTATTCCTAACAATGATGTAATTCAATCAGATTTCAAACATCAAACAACTATTCAATTAACAGAACAAATGTATATGATTATTATTCTCATAACTTACATCAGATCACAAAGTGGAAATAGACATAATCAATATTTCTAGGAGTTACTTCATACGTCCGTTCTAAAACACATAATGCATGTTGTTTCGTTACTTTAAAACATAAACAATCAGAATATTGTCACAAAGCAAGATTATACAAGGACAGAGAGGGGGCAGTAACAAGAATCCAAATATTATTCTCAAAGAGATAGGTTACTAAAGTACAACTGCATACTGTTATATAATATTATATCTATAAACTATTACTATCCATTCACATCGCGGTAATCAAATGAAACCCACGCAAAATGATTTTGACATCACCATTATAACTCTGCACTCCTATAAATAGAGAGCACAGAGACTTACGCAACTCAACTGTCATTCATGTTCGTCAGTAGTAATCACAAACGGAGAAAATTGACAAAAGCGCCTTTATGTCCCTTTAAAATAATTTATTGATTACTGGAAACTATATAAGAGCAATTACTATTGTGGCAAAAAATAGCTTTTAATGTTTATTACTACTACTTAAGAAGCAACATACAACTTGTCCCCAATTTTAAGTCTGGAACACGATTTCGAATCATTTATTTTCATTTGCATTGAATAATTTTTTATCTCCTCCTAAAAGTCCAGGTCCTGACTCATCTATTTATCACCACCTGATGCAAAATGTTGGTTTACATAAAGGATTACATTGTGTCTATCAGAGAAGGATGTCATTCAGACTTATTTGTGCATTCTACTTTTCCACAGAAATCCCCCTTTTTACATAATTCCGACTTTTCCGGATAATAAAGAGTCTGAGATTTTTGTTATACATTTCATGTAAAAGCCCATCATTAATAAGCATTTCAACGTACGTATGCACATTTATCTATGACAGGTTTGTGTGGGCGAAAACGCACAAAATAAAGAACAGACTTAAAGTACTGTCTGTTTACATATGCCAAAAAGGAGAGGAAATGTATATTTGCTAAGTCTTGTGTAATTCTGAGATGCAACTGTCATGTGTACAGAACATTCTCCATTGCTGAGTACTACATGTCAAAATTGCAATGACTATAAATATACTTTTCACTTTTGCAATACTCCAGGAATACATGAATATTATTTAATAATTGTGTATACCTACTACACTGTAATATCATACAGTTTCGTTTCAAGGTAAATAGATGATACTTACTACGCAGAAAGCAATAATAATTAATAATTACGAAATGTAATGATGCTTTGAAGGACGATGGATCTGAATTATTATATGGTTCATTGAATTACTCTGTAATTAATAAAGCACGTAAAAGGAACCTCTTTGAAATTTCCAACATTTCAACATATCTAATAATTGCTAAAAGAGACTACGACGAATTCGTATCAAGTCACTCACTTAGAAAACGTGCCTCACAAAGGGAAAAAAATCTTAAATTACTGTTAACTTTATACGTAGATAGACACGAGAGTGGGGCAAAGGCTTTGTATAAAATGTCTTCTGTAGCAGAGAAAGAAGCACATGCATTGGTGGGATGCAACAAATGAATTTTGGGAATCTGATAAAGAAGCTCCATAAAACATTTTCCTACATCATTTTCTGCTCTATTTCACTTTGTAACCATAATACATACACAAAGAATACCTGCCGTAATTTGCAATGGCATGATATTTCTTGTTGCATTCTATAATGAAACGCAGGATAATTATTTGTTTGAGTCGAAAAAAACAGAAAGAAGTCTTAATTGTTATACAGAAACTTTGTCCTACTTTAACCCTCGATAATCAGCACCTATACATATATAAATAATATAATCGACGAATGACGAAATCTGTCTGAAGCAATCAAATAGTCTATGTCAGACGTCACAATCACGTACATGGAATATTTGTGTACCGTGTACTTAATACTAAATTTACATATGTAGTAAAATAAGTTGATTACTAGCACGAATTTAGATATTGTAGCCTTTGCCCTCGACGTCTGCGTTACTCAGTTCGGGAAATCAAAGAGTTTACTTAACATACTAAATATAGTTATTATTACTTCATAGACTGTTAATGCTGATTTGTAACCAATTTACTGGCACTATTTTATTTACGCTTAAAATATTACTATACTAATTTACACTTAAATCCATCGTTTTCTTATTGCATGATTTACAATAGACGAATTGCAAATGAGTTTGTGACTGTTTCTGGCTAAGTTAGCGCCCGGCGGTTAGAAGTAAAGTTATCCGATGCAATACAAAGTAACAGCAGCATAACAGTTAGCAATAATTAGTATTGGAAGTTACTAAGCGGAACTGAGAAGTAATTTATCTTATTTTTTGTGGCGATTACATGTGACAAATGCTTTTTGACATTACCCGGTTCATCGCAAACGTATTTTGACCACAATCTGTTTGTTAGAAACGTATTTGGCTCGAATGCCGTTAGCTACAAACATATTGACTCCTCCATTCGCTAGAAACGTATTTTGACCTTACTCCGAACGTTCCTTATGGTCTTGGATCGTACTCCGAACTTTACATATGATTTTAGATTGTATCCCGAATGTTACATATGGTCGTAAACCGTAACCCGAACGTCACCTTTTTTTGATTTTTAAACTTAAAATTGTACATTTTTAGCGTAATACCCGTTATTCTTTGTGAGAAACGAACATTTAGAATGGTTTTAGTCCTTTTTGGCGTACTCCTAGACATAGAGGACATGTCGGCTACAATACCTCAAGCCTTTTGAAAAACATACCCCGATCATCAAAAAGTTTAGTGTGCGTTTTTCAATTCGTCTATTCAAACCTAATTTGAGGGAATTTTAGGTTAGTTGCCTGAGAAATACTGAATGTGACAGCTCACGACTCGTGACCTTTTAGTGTGTGGTATATAATTTCATGCTAGATAAACGTATAGTCGAAAGGTTGTCAATGGATTTTTCATTATCAAAATTGAATGCATTTACCTGGCAGTTACTGCAGCAGCAATTGCAGGACTGTCCCATAATTCTGTATTAATGTGTGGGACTGGTAATAAAATCCAAATCGGCTGTTGATTCAATATAAGGTGACATAAATACGGTTACTGCTATTCCCGATGATGACAAAATATTATGCTTACGTACGAAGTGGAAAGCGTGCACACACTTCTAATGATTACTATACTAAGCCCACTAGAATGAAATAATCCTACTCACATGCTCAGTCTCTCCTATAAGTGTCATTGATGGTATAAGCTTATAAATCGCTTAAAGTTTAACAATTCACCCACATCACAAGAGTGCCTTTTAGTAGGAATGGTATGATACATCTAATCTGTCTTTGATTTATGTAATGTGAGTAAATAGTTTTTATTAGAATTGCTGCACCATATGTCCACATATATCACAGATTCATCATTATAATATAATGACAATAACCATCTTCCAGTTCCCTACATGCACTATTTATGTTATCGTTTCTAAGTCAGTAACGAAACTAGGGATGCTCTGCAATGCTTCATTGTATAAAAAAACCAAGGATTCCTTCTGTTAAGGTTGAGGAGTAGTATTGGAGTTGGGAAAGCTATTGGAAACTGAACACAGCGATTTCAGTACGACTATTTTACCAGAAGTTTTATTTGGGGAGAGAAAAGTACTCATACTTCATTCATTTCACTCACTCTGCTACTCCTTTCTTTTCCATACCGTCCCGTATTCCGTCCTTGCTCGTTTCTTCGCTCCACTCGATAATCAGGTAGTGGGAATCCGTGGGTTACTGGCCCAGTAACCGATCGGGGGGGGGGGAGCGGAGGGGCGGGGCCCAAGCCTTCCCTTAAATGGCAAAGAAATAAGGAAATAAAAGAAATTTGAAAAATAAGCAAAAAAAAATACAAATTGCTCCCCACGAAATCAGCCATTTTGTCATTCATTTTTTTCTTACAAACGCAAAAAAGTTTTGCGCTTGGCGCGAATGACAGCTAAAATAAACCCCCTTCTATGCAAGCCTTTTACAAATGAATTTCTCGCTACTCCCTTGATTGCTGGGACTAGATAAATATTATTGATATCATACTCAACAACAATGCTTGAATATGTATTGTATCTGACGTTGCTTGGTTGTATAAGATAATATTTTGGGGTCGTAATTCGCAAGTCGGTGAAAATGTTCACCGAAAATCAGATTTAATATTATTATTTTGGAATGTCTAAGTGCTCTACTTGGTGGCAATAATATTATTATACACTATACTATATGCTTTACTAACTACATAGCCTTTAGTGGAGAGGTATGTAATGCGACTTAATTTTGTAACTCATACCTCTAGAAATTCATATATGAAGCAATGAGCAATAATAGTCTTGCTTTATGTAGACTATATTACTAAATACCCGTGTGAACTAAAACTTACACATTATATAGTACCTAGTAAGACTTCAATCAATCAAATTAAAAACTTTTAACATATACAGTATGTAGCAACAATCATGTTTCACAGAAATCTGTACCCTTTGGATCGATTATTTTCTATATGATAGCATTAAAGAAAAAATGTCATAAGTCTCTAACCAATAAAGAATATGAAATTCGAATGGTGAAATTTATAATATTTTTAGGGTTAAATTGCAAAATCTGTGAAGAAAGTTCAATGTCGTTGAACTATGGTGTACGGAATATATGTACACCAAATTCCATACACCGTAGTTCATGTATGTACGTATGCACTAAGAAGATATGTATAGGAAGTGAAAAGTTTATTTGAAATCAACATGTGCAATGGGAAGAAGAAATGAAATACAGGAAGATATTTTGTGTTGGTTACAGTATGGATAAATGCCTAGAGTGTGTATGGCCATGGCCTGTTCTCACGGACGCGTATCCGAGGTAAACTTTTGCTACTTGGCTAAATACTTAGGGCTGGCTTTGATTTCCCAGCCCTCACAGTTGTGGTCTTTCAAAAGTTTAAGAGGATCTGTCACTAGTGACTAGTCCTTTTGAGATGATGTACAGTTTTACAGCTTCCGCTCTTATGAATCTCTTAGCTCCAATTCCTCTTTGTGGAGAACGAAAAGGTTGAATCCTATGAAAACATAATAGAACACGTATCATGTCTTGCTCATCTTCACTCTCCAACTTCAATAATCTAAATCATTAAAGAGCTCTTATTAGATTATTTTGCGTAGAAATAAGCCTGGAGATTATCGTGTAATATCTCATTAATAATTCCCTCCGCCTCTGCAGATATCTCCGTCTCTTTGAGATAGGATTTTCTTTGAGTGGAATTTTGAGGGGTATGTGCATACTTGTGTAGTGCTAGAGTATTATAGGTAGGTATTAATCTTTAGGCATTTTGCTCGATAGATTCACCAGGATAGGAGTCAAGGTATTAAGATAAGTGCACGCTACGTTTGATTGATGCGTAAGCACCTCGGGTTTCCATATTTGTTTGCAACTATGCAAGTTGTTCACATTTATTAATATAATAAAATCCTCTGGGTTATTGTATACGTTGAGAGGGGTGTTAAAAGGGAAATAGACGAACTCATAATCATAAGCGGGCGTTTAACTTTGTTCTTGCCACAGTTTAGCATGAGTTTCCGTCAGCAGAACACAATCGGGAAATAATTTGTGTAATTATTTCCAGTATAAAGCCGAGGACGTCCTTCTTGTGTACTACGAGCGAGATATCAAAACAAATCATTCAAACTGAGGAGAAGAAGGTATCCAATTTCCCTTTATTTATGTCTGTTTAACAAAGCGTGGTTGTGTAAATTCTATTTTGTCAGAGACATAAACGTAATTATGGTTCTACGTGGCTTCCACATGTTGGGCTTTGGTAAGCTCTGTTCTGTTTGCCAGTTGCGTCGTAAATGCCCGTATATAATAGAATAATATGTGAATAAGTAAAAGGGAAATGTAGTTAAACGCAGATCTGGCGAGACCTAGCGACGAGGAATCCGTATTGATTTGACAGCGCGTGGGTTGCACAGAATATTGAAACAATTTTCTTCATCCTGTATATTGCGTAGAAGTCTAAGTGCCTTCGTAGACACATTTCCTCCTACTATGCACATATCATTAGCTTTCTCATAGAGAGAAGAAGTTAAAGTGATTCGACTTGGCTCCTACATTACAAATGTTATCAGTGTTCAAATTGCGCATCTGTGCAGAAAAATAAAATGATACCTGGCTGCACTTTTAGTAAATTCTCATATTTACATATTCCTCGGTGATCCATGGAATAAACTCCTTTCCCTTTGTATGCGCAGCAAATAAAGACACACTTCAACTTGTCTAGTTTGTTTTCATTTTTAACCAAGGTGAAAGCAAACAGAGAGAAGAAGCCATAGAAAAGGAACAGCCATATGATTCCCTATTTATGAATGTTCCCTAGATGATTGAGAATGCACAGCCCTATTATTCTGTCTAAAGGGCTAAGCAGAATCCAGTTCCCTTTAAAATTTCGCCTATTCCCATATTTTGCATGCATCATGTTGAACAAGAAAAAAAATTTGAGGTCCCATGGCTGTTTATTGGCAAAGTTCCGCAAATGTGACTACTTTACATGGATAAATAAGGCCACTTTCACAGATAAACAGAATTCCAAGAGAGAGTCGTCGGGAATACACGCACCACATGTATACAAATCAACATGATATACAAAAACAAAAGGAAACAAGTTTGTCATGGAGCGCCGCTTTCAGGAAATTATTCCTTTCATCCATTCAGCAGACGAAAACAATATAGTCAAGGAATTTAAAATGACTGGTTAATAGGTCACAGAAAAACTATGCAAATAACTCCCCTTCCCCTACATTCCATATTTCTACAAAGCCTGAATTGAAAAACGACAACCTCCCGACATAGTCGGACACTCACTTGGCATACATACAGTAAACGTACAATTTGATTGTATTTTGCGAGCACATGTACACTCAGCAGCACCCACTCAAGCGAGGCATGTAAATTCGAGGGCTGGCTATTTTCTGCCTCCTCCATGCAAGGACACTGTCAAAATTGATTTTAAGACGAGTTTTAAGAGGGCACGAGACGGAAGAAGGTCGCCGTCTTGCCAGAAAATATCAGAACAGCATTAGCTCGAGAACGGATATCTTTTTCAGAGAAAGGATGAATAACTTCATACTTTCTGTTGCTCTTTCCATCTCTCTCTCTTCCCCTCACTCACTGGACGACTATTTGTCTTCACTTTATTGCCTTGTCAATTCTTGCATTAAGAGATACTTATATATAATACAATCACTGAGCAAATCTGAATTTCGAATTCCCTTCAAATCTACAGACAAGCTGTTACAGAATCCAAATCAAATGTATATCCCCTTATGTTGTTACATTCTCCGGTCTTAACTAGGTACTCGCTCAACTACAGATACTACAAGTGATCCATGCTTTACATGCTACAGTACGTACGTAAAAATTCATCGATAATGTAATTTTTCCTTCACCATCTTCCGTTGTTTCTACATTTTCTGGGAAATGGATGATGTATCTTCGAAACTCAAACCAGTACCTAAATAAAACTGTATGCAATAGCCCTATTGGCATGTGATCTTTTTCATATTCACAAATGGCAGTAGAAAAACTTGGACGACTTAATTATGTCATCATTATTCTCATAAATCAATAGCATACTATATATACACGGATATATGTTAAATCGTCATAATGAAATATTATTAGAGCTCTTAATATTCTAAGTCACAAGCAGAAATCCCAAATTTGAGCTTGGTTTTTTTGATTTGTTAGAAACCACTGCCTTTACGTTATATTTTTAATATTTAAAATTGTCCATATTCGTTGGAGAAAAGTTTTTACTAGATAGTTATTTATTACAGCTTTAGTTTCTTGAAAGGTCTAACAAATTCTTTAGAGGAATCAAAACTGTAATTTTAAAGACCATGTCCAATTACGAGAATGTAAAGAAAAGAGTTTTAGAAGAAAAGATAGTGGAGAGCAGCATGGACTTTCTTTGCCGAACCTTAAAAACTCTGTAAATCTTTTGAAGGAAACCACCAGAGAAATTAAGTAGGACGCAGTTGAAGTCATCAAGAAAATGCTCATTTTTTAGTGTATAATGTAAGAGTTGAGCTTGAGGCTGATACGGCAGACTGTAATAGTGTTGTAAGGGAATGTTTGTGGCCATGAACATGATTGATAACATTATGCGATCACTCACTTTTCACTGTTTCAGGGCAGGGAAATTGTTTTCATTCGACTGCCGTCATACTTCCATCAACTGACTGTCAGACAGATAGCCTAATTCTATTTGCATAATATAAAGTATTTATCTCTAAGGTCATTAGTCCAGGGGCGCCTTTCAACAGCTACACACAACGCTCGCTCTTGTACGCGCTTGATCCATCTGCATTATGCATATCCACTAGAATTCCGAACAAAGTTAGCCAAACTACTCACCATTCGGTTAAGTGGTTGAATTTCATCCTATGGGATGAATAGGAAAAAGGGTTGATTTGCAATACAAATATATCTGCCTATATAAGTTACCTACATAGAATCACCTATTTACACTGTTTTAATTATTCTACAATTACGTAAGCAAACAGAGTGGTTATTTTCCATCCTATTATACATGTAGGAATATGTATACATGGGCTACATATTGTTGGTAGGGAAAAGGTTACATAAAAATGCAGAGCAGGCAAGAGCTTTTATCATATGCACTACTAACTCTCTTTTGCATAAAGAATCTTTCAATTTCCCAGCTGGTTGCATTTCTATCGTTTTAACTATTCTGACGTGCAGTGTGTGCTCTGTGTATATATGCACTGGAGGGAGTTTAAAAATATACAGATGCTAATATCTCTTGTATGTGAACTTTGTACACACATTATTACAGAGATAAACAAGGGAGAAAGTGGAGAAAGTCAAGTCATGCACTATGGAAAAAGCAACCGCGTCAGCAAACAAATTCAATCCACTTGACTCCTTTTGACTTTTTAAGAACATCCAATAACGTGTGATAATTTAGAAGATCTGCACAATAAGTTCATGATCAAAAGTATAAGGTACTTAAAATATAGGTGCATAAATTTTAGGTACTTACTCGTAGTCTTAATCCCTCAGATGTTGGCTTTTTAGCGTACTATTTTTCATGCATTAACTTTCTTTGATCACAAACTTTCCCTCATCAACTTCAAAAGACAGAATGTGTGCCGAGGAAAGATAGTCAAATTGTCAAGTCAAAGTTTTTTCTTCCATGCAGTTTGTCCTAATAGAAATAAGAGTAGACGTAATATCTATATAATTATGGCTGGGGGGAAGAGGAATACGGGTGGGCTACTCCACTCCTGGCCCAATTGAAATTAATATTAACTACTGCGTCTTTTAGGAGAGCATTGAAATTCATACATGCGTAAATAAGGGCTATGCATAAGGGCTGACTCAGCGGATCATTGTTGTCAGCACTCATACTATTAACTTGTCTTCTGTGCAAACACAAGTTAGGAGGATGTAGGTACACTTGTGTAGTCTAAAATTTTAAAAGACATATAATTATAGTTTAGTTAGCGAGTTGTCACGTTGCATGTTCAGCTAGTAAGCATGCTATCCATCCAGTGGATTGATTGATTGAAAGTTGCTAGACACACATAAGTGGTTTACCTGCACTACATCCGCCTAATAATTTAGCAGTTAAACACCCGGGCAGTTTAAGTTTCCTATAGCTGCCTATTGTGACACAAAGATAATAGTAGTGTCCGTTCATGCAACTTTCATGTAATTATTATAGGAATTGTTGATCAGTTTTCCTTCGTTTCGAGAGAGACGAGGGCATTGTGCAGCTCTTTTGTGTGCCTACACAAAAACTACATTACCTTTTGTACTATGGTCGTGGCTAGCATTTAGACAACTACAAATATTTATTATTATATGTAGCGGCAACAACCGCACATTAACTTGCTAACTTACCATGTACCTATAATATAAAGCCGACTGATATGTGTTGGATGCATTTAAAACTTTTTAGTGGGATTGCTAACATTTCTGCAATTTCGGACCACACATTTCTCATGTGCAATTAGAGGGAAAACTTTTATCCGGCCATTCTAAAAGAAAAACATTTCTGCGAATATTTCACAATAGTAATATTCTCCTGTTTATAATGGAGCGTTTAGTTCAACAGCTGGATATAGATTCTATATAGAAATGGTTTATTGGAATAATGAAAGGAGTACGGGAGTAGTGGTGGAATCGATCGCAGTAGATCCAGTACATTTTCACTAATTTACCTCAAAACACATGTAGTCACGTAGTGTGTAGGTTTATTTTTACACTCGTCAACTACGTAACTCATTGGAACAGAACAATCAACTAATATCAATATCAACTGCCTAGAATGTAAAATGCACAGTCTAACGGTTTCAGATTTAGCAGGGACTCTAATTGCACCGGAAAGAGAATGAATTCACCCAGGAACCACAACCACATAGCCGACTCACTCAGCCAGTCCCGAAAACCACATACATTGACAGCCAATATATAGTTACATAAAAGCCGCAACAAAAGAGTCGTTCCTTTTCACAACTCCTGACTTGTATATCGCCTAAGTAGAACAGAACGGAAGAGAGAGAGAGAGAGAGAGAGGTAAACTCTTGCATGGTCAAAAGACATCGCCTAGCCATTCCACACTTTAATTTGCAAATAATAATCCCCTTTCTGTACTACACCTTGTTGTTTAGTGTGTCCATTTATTTTTTTATTCTCCTTTCCATCTCGGCATTGGTGTAAAGCACACATAGGAGATATTACGCAGTTGAGCGCTATGACAAGGGGCATTGGATTCAGAGAATTGGAAATGGAATTGGAAAGCTCAAAGGAGCTTCTCTCAAGTACTTCCACGAACACCTTTCTCCTCATCCTTTGACTTTGATTGAAAAGAGAGAAAAGAAAAGTGGAAGTATTCTGCTGTGTTTACTGCTCACTAAATATAATGCACCCAATCCTGCCTATGCATCTATTTATTAGCTTCAAAAGGCACAATCCCTACGTTCTTAATGTCCTGACATGCGAATGCAAGAAGGAAATGAGGTCCCCGTCGTTTGCCTTGGAGAAATGAGCGCCTTATTTGTTGTTTTGTGGGATATGAGGAGTGAGTCGATGAATAAATAGATTCGTGGGAAGTGACGTGAGTGATGGGGCAGACGTTGGAGCAACCAGTGAGGACGAGGAAGTTCGTGCTACGCATCTATGTAAATGAAATCTCTGGAGATGTATGCAAGAGGAGGAGAGATACATGATGACATGATGCATTAACTGAGTTGACTCATTCCTACGTCTAACTATTTATAAATAAGTGAGTGAGATGGGATGAAGATTTTCTTTCGCTCTCCTCTCGCCTCCTCTCTCAACTTCCCAGTGAAAGTTGGGAGAGGACTAAATGGAGCCCTGCAGGAAGGATACTCGTGTCGCTTAACTTTCTCTGCCTCCTGTCACCGCAGTAGAATGCAAGTATCCATGCATATTGAATGACTCGGGTCACATTAACACTAGCGGTTCAGAGACATAGTTTCTTACATTTCATGCACGCTGGTTATTTACTTCAAAACGCAACGGGACGGGATCCGGGAGGCTAAATCAAATATCTCATGTAAGTGGAATCTGAAAAGGGAAATGCAAATCTAAGAGGTAGTGTTTCTTTAGTTAGCCCTTGAAGTCAGCGG
>JAAAYG020024399.1:37571-65218 GCA_009936455.2 Tomocerus minor | reverse complement strand
CTATTAGAAGTAACAACGTTCTCGCATTATTCTCCGTCTTATATTTTATAAATATAGCACCACTGGTTACTAAAAGTGAAGATGCGGTTCCGAGATGATGCGTTTACAGGAAACCGGCATCTGAGCTATAGTCTCACTTAAAATGAAGAAAGCCAAGACGAGGCAAAATAGCTACATCTTTATTCCTGCCCTCCAACCCACACTTCTCCACAGTTTGCCAATTTCACCATCGTCACGTCACTAAAGATACTCACCACTTTCTTCCCAACCGCACATTTTAATTCCTTGTGACATAATAGCATCTAGACATGTGCATTCTGCAAGTCGGCTCAACCATTTATATTCCTCGGGGAGGAAGCCAAAATCTAAGTTTCTGCTGAGTTTTTTAGACATTTTAAACTCATTGCCCTCACTCATTATTAATTATAATTACATTCCCCTTTTTTATGTGGCATTACCCAGAATCATTTAAATTCCGTTTGAAATTAAATGATAACAAACAATCTTTTCGGCAGTCTATAAAGTAATTATATTGGATTATAAAGTAAGTAGGAAATTTATTTTTTTGACCACACGAGTTAGCAAAATCAGAAAAGACCCTTAGGTTAGTTAAAAGCTATTACTTTTGAATTGCGTGGGAGAGGAGGATTTAACTTGAAACATTGTCCTCGAAATGCTAGACAGAACCACAATAAAGTATATCTGCGTGTGCGACAGCACTTTACATTTTATTGCCACTTCCTTACCTCACGGCCACATTAGAGAGGCGTCCAGGGGAGGCAATACACGTAACTATAGCTCCACTTTTACTGCTTTAGAATAACTCTGCGATTTATCTGTATTGAGTTTACAACTTCATTTTCATCGAAGGCATTTAGCTTCCAATCACAAATTCTCTCACCTGAGGTATTAAACTATATTTAAGAATAGCTCCTTTTGGGCCAATTTCAACTCAGGAACTCTTAAAGAATTACCTGCGTCTTTCTTACGGACGCCTTGAGCATTCTCAATGTCCCTTTATGCACTTAGTTTGTGGTATCATTCCCTTACATAAATTAACTTTTCATTGCAGAAATGAATAGATAGAGGGGAAACGGCCCGAGCAGTTGATAGTTACATTTTGGATTTACCACTTTCATGAGGGAAATTTTAGTATGATAGCTTTTTATTTTCTCAGGGGATTGGCCTTCAGTAAGTAATAGCCAAACGCAGAGCATACACTTAAACTGGTCGTTGGATGAAATATTAAATTATATTACGATTCCACTTTCATGAATAGTTAATGTCCTCCTGCATAGTTCGTCTGTAGCAACGTCTATCTATGAAATTATTTTAAACCAACCAAAGTTTGTTTTATCTACTGCTACTAGTAAATCACAAACTCCTCTCAAATAATTTTTTTGCATCTAATTCAGGCACACTGAAGTTTGATAATCCCAAAATACCAACATCCACTAATCTAAATGTTCAATCCTGAAGGCATGAATTTTTTTATTGTTCTGCAGTAAGTTGGATTCGCCAAAATTATAAATATAAACCTTTGTTTACAGAGAGCTAATATTTTATTTATTTTAAGTTTAACGGACTCATCAACTCTGTAGTTACTCTTTGGCTCTTAAACTCTGTAGTTAAATATTTAAGGGGAAAAAACAATATTTTAGGGGTTTTTAGAAACACAGTAGTAAATACTGAACTTTTTAGCGCGTAATTTGGTTTTTTAGATAGGTAATTAAATATTATGCTTCCTGTTTTTCATAAATTCAAATAAGCTTGGAAGAAGAGTTTTCTAGAGAAATGGGAATTTGGGAGGAATAAAATATAGTCGATAGTTTGTTATACGAATGCTGGTAGGAAGTCGGAAATTATGATGAGGGCTATAATATAAAAGTTGCAAAAATATTTCATAGAAAGTTTTCGTGCTGTTTACCCAAGGACTTAGTTGTTCAGTTTGGCAGAGAGCTATCCAGTAAATTGTTTCGTATATCTCTGAAATTATTCCCATGTAGCGATTGAGTTTATTGAAATATGTGAACTTGTTGGAAGATGTGCATAATAATAAAGACCCCTTTGGGTGCACTATCATTCTCTTTCCAACCATGCGTCTTGGGGGTGTCCTTCTAAAATGATACAATCAAACGCAGATTCTTTTCCTGACTGGGCAAATAATAAAGTTAAGAGAGAAGTCCGTCCTCGTCTTGTCAAACGATGCTATTCCCGTAGTCAAATTGGCTGGGAAGCTCGGAAAAGTCACTGTCAATTTCGTAAAGCATGATGTTCTTGGAACCTTTCATAAATTCTCTGTGACAATATTGTAAATCTGGAGATAGTGATCTTATCAAGTTGGCATTTACTTTCAGGGCAAACAAAGTTTCCACTTTCCATCTACCTACTGTGTACATCGTAACTTGAGATCTCTCTTTTCCCCTACATTTGTTGTCAGATGAAATTGCGTTTCTCGACAAAAAGATGCATCTTTAGACAAATTCTTTTGAGGGGACCTAAAAGCTAGGTAATAATATCATTAGTGTAGCAAAGAGCACCCAAAATCTTTCCTCAATTTACTCTTATTGGAAACTTTCGCTCTTGTAGTTGATAGGAAGGCGAAAGGTCACAATCTAAAATAAGACATGGATTGAAAAACCTTCGTAGACAAACAATCTACATTTGACGCTAGGCAATAAAAGCGATTCCCAACCAACGTTTCCGTTACGCTCCCTATTCATACTTTTCTCTCAAAAATCAGTCTCAACATCTTTTACTGCTCATCATCCTCATTCCCCATTTCCCACGAATTGATATAGGGCGAAAGTTTTTTTGTTAACCCCAGTCGTTATCCGTGAAAATAATCCGCACAATAGCTTCCTATGCATAAATATTCTAATGCAAATGGAAATGTCCCAAAAATTGCTCCAGGATGTCCTGCTAATAAATCCGCATTATCGGAGCACTATAAATAATTGCAATTTAAATTATTTCTTTTCCTCTTTCACATTCGCATAATGCCAAGACTACGTGAGTAAAGAGAATTGGTCATTCATTCTTTCAATTTTAAGCTATTTGACCTATTACTTAAAGAATATACATTATAGTTATGTCTGTCAGTAATGTGCAATGGGGTTTTGCCCTACGTGTCGCCTGTCAGGGAATTGATTGGATTTAAGGCGGATGAAATAGTGACACGTCAATGAACAATAGTTCCGCCCGTTACTTGAATTTCTGATGGCGTGGTTACGAGAAAGTACTTGAGAGCAGCTGGTAGCTCAGATGGGCTATCCCGACAATAGATAAAATAGATTCCGTTTCTATGAAGTGGCCTATCTGTATCTACTTACTCAGTGAGTGGTTAGTCTAATTTAAATCAAATTCGTATCTCGTTTACAACAAGACTTCCTCTCCTTCCCCTCCACGATAAACATGAAACTAATGAAAATGGCTTTTGGTTAGCTCTCTGTGCCAGAGATTTGACATGCACAACCTTGTTTCACAATCACTCACTCAATTCCTTCTGCAACCTTTCTTCCCAACGGATTTCTACAGCGTCTTTTCACTCCCCTTTGTGATGAATAACGTTCCTTCCAGCCATTCCATGTTTGTCAGACGAATTAACTGAAAACTACAAACTCCAGAAAGTAAATAGAGAGCTCTCACTTGAAATTGCGGCTTGCATTCTTTCACTTATTAAGTTCAAGTAGGCACTTTAATGACAGACTCAAAATTCGTCTTATGTACTGTACACAAAGGAAGATGAACTCTTGCACTACGCACTTCATGAACTTTCTGGATGATACAATGTGCAGGATATTAATAATGTCGATGTTACCTCATTCAGTAGGTACATTTGTTTAGATTTAGTAGTAATACCCCTTTTTATTTATGAGTATTTATGTAACTATTCCATGAGTTAGTCACTTAAAACAAAGTGAATCCAATGACGAAACTTTTTAGAAAGAAAGTCAACGCCTGTAGTTAAAACATCGTCACTCCAGTGCAGACAGTCAATTAGTCAGACACGAAATGAGCCATAAACCTAACTACCCTATTCCTTTTATAACCATCACTACAACTCAATACGTTCATCACGTTTTACATATGAATGTTGCCAAAGTGAAGTATTTTAAGCAAGACGGCTACGTAGCTTATAGGGACACCTCTCTGACTATTATAATTCCTCGGATCCTTTTTTGGCACATTCCGTAAGGATCCTAGTGTAGTTTACCTAGAAAGAAATGATCTGAATGGACATGTATATCTGAGACCCAGAGATGAAAATTAGAAACAATGTTCTGGAACATGAAGTGGGGGAACATTCTATATATCCGTTCAGATCAATATTGTCTTTCTAGGTTCAAAACTCTAGGATTCTTAGGGATTCTGCAAACCAAACTAAGATATTTTCACATAATCAATAGTGTTCTTTTAAATAAATTAAATTAAAAATATTTACAGGGTAGCTTAGTAATTTAATATTAATAATGGTAGCTTTACACTGGCCGGTACGTAACTGATAGCTGCATGATATTTAATTAAGGCACGTTATTAAAATGTGACCCTAATTGAGGGCTAGTTAAACTAATTTTCATGATAATTGTTACTTAGAGCCTTGAAAAAGAGAAATAAATGTTTACTTTAGTGCGAGGTTGGTGTTTATGGAAACTTTCAATTTTAGCAATTTTAACAATCTCATGACTAAGTAGGAATTAGCTATTAATACTTTATATTTAGGACATAAAAATTGAAATAATATGAGTTCTTTGCATATGTCAAATAAGTGACTTATATTTTGCAAGTTTTATATGCCCTAAAACATGGTCATCACAAGTTGTGGTACTGTCGATACTATCAGTGAAAAGAATTCCCATAATCTGCCTATCAGCTATCCCATCTTTGTTTATTACCTAAATTAGGTTGCATGTAAAAGCGGAAGTTGAGTCACTAAAGAATTTAAAGAAAGGATGCATACTCCGTTCACTAATTAAGATTGATTGTACTGCTAATGAAAATATTTCTGGTCGCATGCAATGAAGGAGATACTTTCATGACTAGTACAAGTAAACTTATCGTCAATCCCTTTGAATGTATTCTTAATATACTTTAGGGAATATTGGGAAAAGGTTTGAAACAATTGCTTTCTATACTAAAGGATTAGGAAAGGATGATGGAGCCAAAAGAAGGTCGCTTGAGTGTTCCCTTTCTTAAAATTGCCTAGTAAATTTCAGGTAAACTATCAAAAGATCTAAGAAATTTGTGGGTTTTCGTGAAATATTGGGCTTTGGCTTAAGAAGAGTTATCTATAAACTTTATTTTTCTGTCTCGTGTATTTTATCTTCTTTGAAAGTTGATGGCAAATAAAATCGTTGGGAAAGAATGTGTATGTGTGGTGGATTTGAGTCACTGGTTTTTCTAAGTACCTGTGGCTGCTATTAAATAGGTTATTATGGAAATATGAATTTAATATTTGAGGCGCATAAATAGGAGTTGGGAGTTAACTTTTCTTGACACATACACGAGGCAGGTTACGCAAGAAGTTTACATATCCATCAAAGTTAACCGACAATGAGAAGGGAAAATATATGTGCCTATAGTGACTATAAGGGAAATGTTACATAAGAAAGAGTTGATCTATTAGGTATTTACTACTCCCGCATCTCTTCTATACCTTTTTATATTAATCATAATATTCAAGGAGCTTTAACCCTCAATGATCTATCTTAGAGGGTATTAAGGGCAAGCTAATGTAATCGCGGCCTACCTCTTTGTAGCTGTGCTTAAGATGATGCGAATGGGAGAGAGTACACAATATTTCAACTTCAAAAGAACTGAGTAATATTGTGTACTTTGTGGATAAAAGTGGAGAAAGCACAGATAGTAAGGCACAAACAATCTAACTTTCTTTCTTCGTCGCAAAAAGCAGCTACTTTCTTGGAGGGGGAAATGCTCGTTCAGTAGTGGCAGAATAAAATTACTTCCTGTAGCGGTTTCTATAACAAAATTCTCTGTCTCTACTCCTCTCTTAGCCTTTGAAAGTGATTTGCAAATATTGATATTTAAATTATAATTTTAAAAGAATAATGTGCACTAAGCGCTTTAGAGCATTAGCATCTCTTTTCTTGGAAAAAAATAAATACTTTTCAGACTCTAATAAGGTCGTCCACAGTTTTAGATTTTCCCATTTCCCACCCCCATTTTGATAGGTCCTGGGAAAAATGATGGGAAATATGGGAAAAGTCGGAAATTTCAGGCCAATGAATAAACGCTATGGGAAATGAAAAAATATGTAAGATAAATGTTAAAATCCAGAACTTTCACAGATTTTAAAAGGCTAATTCTTATAAAAAGCATTCTACATTCTCCCTTCCATGACTACATTCAATTTTAAGTTAATTAGCTGTTAAAAAATATAATAATAAAATATGGGCATTATGTAGGTATAAATAGCCCAACCGTTTTTATGCTTTTTGTTTCATTTTCATCGTTTCATTCAATTCCATTTTTGGATTTCTTCTTTTTACAGCCACTTGGCCTTTTATTTCCCACTGGGAAATTGTGAATCCCCCTTTTTGATTTGTCTTTTGAAACCGTGAAGATGGTCGATACAGGACGGGTACTTTTATATGCAAAATGACGACTATATATAAAGCTCAGGAGGCTTGAATTTTTTTAACGAGTTATAATGAATGCGCAGCGACAGGTACCTACGTCCATATATTATAATAATATATCTATAAGGAGCAGAGACATCCAATCCTAAATCTTATGTTCGTGGTCTGGGACTTTGTAGGTGGCTCTATGCCACAGTGAATACTAAAAAGGTCATGCACTGCTAGAGCGAGTATTGTGGTCGGATGTTTGCAAATGTATCTGAATAATATGGAGCACGTTGAAATAGAGCGTAATAGAATGAATGAAGTGCCACTGCCTGAACTGTTTATTGAATTGCATCATATTTGGCAACTGCATGCCGCTTTCACTTCTAGTCGCAATCAGTCACTGAGGCGATCACCCCAACCAAATGTGACTATTATGCCTTATTATATAGCTTCACCCGAGCATATCGTCCATCTATTCCTATCTCTAAGTAGGTATTGTATTTATATTGGCTATAAACCATTGTGCGTATCTGTGTAACCCCACTCTTTTGGATAGGAGCTCTTTTAATAAAGCCCTCGACTCGGGAATACCCTCCTCTGTTTTTTATTATTCTAAGATGCAACCTGATAAAGGGAATGAAAGTGCCAATCCTGTTCCGAAACAAAATCGGCTACATTTGCCTATACATTTATGCGTATATATCCATACTATAGCTGAAACAAGGCATTCGTGAACCCAAGGCACATCTAATTTAATATAATTTAATAAAATATATTCATACACTATGTAGATACGTACATTCAGTATGCAGCATATAAGCATATACGCTTTCCGTAATCTCGCCCTTGTCGCTATCCCTCCCTTTTTTGTTTCTTACGATAATATTTACTACAAATACTATAAAATCCTTGTCTAAGAAATGGTTGGCGCATGAATAGGATATGCATATACAAATATTGTATGTACAGAATGGTTGTCATATTTGCTTCATGGCATTAATTTTAGAGAGGCGTGAGCCACTCTTTTTTCTGTTCACAATTATGGAATGTATACGGGTGTTGCTGTTACTCTTAAGATGTGTGAGTGTCTTGCAAGAGACAATTCCGGTTGCTGTATTTAGGTGGTTAGGTAGGCACTAGGAGGCAATAGTCATAGCATCATTAAAACGGCACTAGTAATGAGCGACCTTTTTCAGGATATTTGGCTAGGGGAATTGTGTCAGATTAGGGACATGTAATCATGTATAAGAGTATTTGCACATATAGTGTGAGTACAGATATATATCACGAAAGGGCCCTCTCTTAAATGAATGAGAAAGAAAGATGTAAGGAAAGGGAAACTTAGCGACAAGTGTCAAACTGAGGCCGTGCTCATTTCTTTATGATAACTAAAGAGGTTGAATGAAACTGAAATTGACGCAGATAATACTTTTGTGTAGTTCTGTGACAGTCGTATCTTACGGCTGTTATACTTTAATCGCAGTTCAGTTGACTTCACATCGGAGTTCTGTAGGTGTGTTATTACTACGTCATGTTGAGGCACAAATAACTGCTGAAATAGAACTGTCGCTGGAAAAATGTTGGCACCATAGGCAGAAATTAATATGCCCCCACCCCGTTTAACTGGTGCTAATAATTTCAGCTCTGAGTACAGGAAATGTAATGGCGGGGAAATGCGCTCACACTAAATATTATATTGCTAAGCGCCTATTTTCAATGGGTGGTCGTAAACGAGAAGATGGGCTCAGAGCTTTTTCATTCGTGATTACTTGAATTTGATGCATCTACGTATATCAGTGTGGGAATTATTATTTTTAGCTCTTAGGATTAGAATTGGAGTAAAGTTGTGGTGATTTTAGGTGGATCCTTTTATTTTTACGTCCTTTTTGCTTTATGGAGTATATGATATAAAGGGGAGGATATGGATTTTAGGAAGAAGCCGGGAGATGATTGTAGCAAGGAAAGCTGTGGAAATCGGGAGAATAAGGAGGAATAGTCTTTGTCTGCTCTCACGTTCACGTTTAGGAAGTGGAAGAAAGGAGGAATTCTTTTCAAACTGCCATATCACACGTCGGCTACATGATTTGAAGACTATATTGAATTTTTCTTTAGGCAATGGCAGAGCTCAGTCACTCACTCAGTGAAAGCAAAGGAAAGTAGTAAGCAGATACATACTTGAGCTATATCCGCTAAGTTTCTCGTATTCCTCCGAGCTCTCATCCTAACTTCTTCACTGCTTCTGATATTTATCTGTATACATATAAAGGCTGTGTGTATAGGCAGCTCGTCTGACTATTGCTCCTTCCTTCACGCTTTGCGTGTCTTTTGACATAATATATGAGATAGCGGTGAGATACAACTGCTCCCTGTCTCAAACATCCTTCTATGCACTTCTGTCAGAGAAAACAAGATTTTGGCCAAAGGAGAAAGCTGGGCAAAGCTATGGCACATGCCTATAAGTATTTAGTCACCGCATAAATAAAGATATCAGATGTACATGTTGACGCTTCCTCCTAATGCCCAAAATGGAAGTACCGAGCTCGAGTCCCTCTAATCCGCTTCTTCCTCCCAGTCAAAGTTCTTTGCCCGACATACGGAAACCAGCATTCCTTCGACGAAACATCTTTAACATTATCATCTGGGCCTCTTTTCATATTTATTTACTACACGCTCTCTAGCCATCCTAAGGTAAACATGTTAACTCAGTCGTTCAGAAACCTTGGCCCTCTTTCAGCTCACTCTCTTGATCCTCTTACTACCAGCTCACAACTTCACTATGCATCACTTGCAATTATTTTCACGTATTTAATATAAATGACATCTTCTAAACACCTTGTCACATTCTTCAAATGCAAACAAGGACATTCTGAATTTTCCCTTTTAAATATTTCATGAAATCCTTTGTCATCTTAAATGACTAATAGATTATCCTTGGCCGTTTATAAATCTCAACGATATATTAGTTATGAAATGGCAGCCAGCTCAGAGTTCACATTTCAAAGTTAATAATTTACATACGAAGATTCGGCGTAAGGATTTCGCATAAAATTGGCAGAGACGGAACGCTTTGTCAATGTCTTTCTCTCAAAATCATAGTCGATTTACCTCACTGTTCCTAGAGCTGATGATTTCTGAAACGATCTGCCAATGTCAGGAATTCTACAGAAAAGTTTAACCAGGAGGATCACCAAAAAAACGGGATCTTGCCGACTCAATAGAACTACATCTTTATCTACTCATGGAACATCATCCATTCCTGAAACTATTTCGTTGTCCATTTTGACGGGCCATGTAAGACATTTTAAATAAAATGCCATTTTATCTATATGGCTCTCTATAGAGGCCAAAATATTTTTTATGCTATTTCCTGCCACGGCGCATGAGAAGGAGATCTGTGGATCTAGGGAACGATTATTACTTTTCGGGACAAAATATATTTTCCGGAATTGTTATATAAATATTTATGTCAAGGGGTTTTTGGAATCGAAGTTAGGGTAACGTAACGCTATAGGATATCAGTGTACTGGATCTCATGGCCGTCATGTAGTGGTTCACTACACGTAAAAGGAGAAAAATATTACACATAGTAACATAATGCCTAAACAAAGAATCTTGTCCTGTTTCATAAATGGATATAGGAGGATGATATGGCCTGTATATAATATCAAAGAATGACTTGGATCCTATTGTTATTAGTATTTCGTACTTTGGAAAAGAACTATTTTGTCAATTGATGAATACTTTTCTCATCGTTGTTTTCCAAGAATATGAGTATGATATGGAGCCTACTTACTAATGTCTACTTTATTAGACACCAAAGGAAAATTTCATTATGGCACGACATACATGCACTGTAAGAAAGAATATAGCAAGTCTAAGCAGTTAGGTAGGGAAAGGAATTTACAAGTGGCTGCTGTAGTACTGAAGTGTTAGTGGGAGATATTTGCATAATATCTAGTGAGAATACTTGTACTTCTGTAACAAATATTAAGTACTCTACATAAGTACTGGCAATAGTTCCTTTGATTATATCTTTGAAAGATTCTTAGAGACATTCTTCGGCAGCAATATACAAAAATGGTCGAACATTGAAAAGCAATAAAACTTGTATTATTTAATAGTCGAAACGTGACTCACTTGAGCATTTTCTAGAAGCCAGATGCTTTTTACTCGATTTGCTTCTTATCAGCTGGCACGGATCCCCTTTCAGCTTTTTAGCTCTTTAATAGAAAACACAAAAGAACATTCCCAAAATGTACAACCCTATAGACGCATATTCCCAAGTTGGTTACTTTTCTCTCTCTCTCTTTCTTTGCGTCTCTACAAGATTTAACCAAAGTGCATCTTTATACTTCGAGAGTTGAGACTGAATTGACAGCTCCGTCACTCCATGAGATGTGCCCTAACTTCCCGTAAGTCAAAGGAGCCGACTTTTTTACGATTAGTTGTACATGGCTTTGCTTATTACAGGAAGTAGCGCGATGACAGTATGACACCGCTATGCCAATACCAAAATAAATGCACTAACAGAAAAAGTTATTTCACATTTTTCCTATATTATACACTTCAACAGTGATAACTTGCATACTTCCGGGAGGCATATAGACACAACTGAAATTATTCCATGATAACTTAATGAAATAATAAATCCACAGCACAACGGGATACATTGACAAAATATTATTAGCCCTCACTTCAAAGACAATCTATTTAATGACTGAAAAAATACTCAGTTTTTTTAAATTTCTAATTTTCTCCATTATTGTTCCTAGAACGACGATACATGAAAGTCCTTGATGTACGATTCTTTTATTTAATCTAAAAATGAAAACTTGTGCATAACTTCTTTACATGCATATAATTTTGAGACTAAAAAGGGAATTAATTAGCGAAAGAATAGAATGAGAGGAGAAGGTCACAGAAATAGAATTCAATGATATAATTCAAAGTTTGCTCCTATAGGAAATACACTAGAGTTTCCTTGTAACTTTAAGAGAAACTCAATTAATAAATATGTTGGGGTACCTTGTTCTAAGGAATTTTATAGGAGGAGGATAAACATCGTTAGAGCTACACTACACTGTACATGGCCTGGGCTTCAGTTACAAATGCTTATGTAATAAGAAGCTACTACCCATTGCCATTAGTGGGAAGCACAACTTTTGGCATGCTCCTTATGTACTTTTCTTCGATCTAGGCTCCCCAACTTCTGAAAACATTAGAGCGAAAAGTCATTGTAGAAACTATTTCGACATGTTACAAATACTACTGGCTACATAAAAGGCTAGCCGTATCACTTGCGAACTAAATCATAAAATATTTCGCAGAAGAATTCTTTCATTCCTTCTAACTATGCAGCTAACACATCGTATCAACAAATGATCAATATTCCCATAGGAAAATAAATACTCTGTACAGCTTGACAATCAAAAACAGAATAATAGATACAAATATTTAATATGTATTGAGACACAACAAGGGACAGAAAACTTTCATTTAGGAGTCTCGCGTTTTTATCATCTTGTCATGTTTAAAATATTCACCTTCGATTAAGCTACTTTCTATCTTAATTAAAAAGTTTCTTTTTTTGAAACTATTGTGTCTATTTCTGTGCAAACCTTGGATATTGTATCTTCCTCTGTGCAAGCAAAAGGGATAAGTTTCGGGTAGGCTATGTTATAAATGTCGGTTACCCCATAAAAAATGTATTAAGTTTTGTTTGAATTGTAATCCTTGCCTAGGTTGGAACTAGGGATTGGACGAATATTCGTATTGTCCTCTATTTGCAAATATTAGCTTGCGAATAGTGGTATTCGCTATTCGCCTTTAATATTCCAGCGAATATTTTTCAGCATGCATATGGGATGTACTTTCATGTCATTTATATTGTAATCATGGCTTCTTGTCCCTAAATTGCTACAAAATGGTGCAATTGCACTATTTATAATAATTTTATTCGACAACTAACTGCTTAAAATTGTAAAAAGCAAGAAACTAGAGCTTTAATTGAAAATTAGGTTAAAAATACTGAAATATGTAGGTAGTGTAAATATATTGTAGACTTGCAAACATAACCTACATTAAGTTTCGTTTGTAAATGATTTTTGAACTTTTGGATTTTAGTTTTGCCAAATAAATTAATTTGGCCCACAAATTAATGTCATACACTTGGTTAGTATTTATAATTTAGCATGGGAGATTTTTTTTAAATTCCAGAATCTGTCTATCATACCCGTTTCAGTAAACAATCCTTCGCAAAAAACGCTGCTAGCAGGAGCACACAAAAAATGTTTGGCTGCATTTGCTAGAATGTCAAATATCGCTTTATTACCGTTCCACCATTTAAATGCACTTTTGATATATTCTTACCTGTGGTAGAAACTTGAACTTAGCCAAGCTAAAACTTTATTTTAGAACTTTTTAGCTAGGGTATATTTTGAATTGCTATTTCAATTCACAATATCCGATGTTCAGGTACTATGTAGTTTCATGAATACGTTGATAAAACGTTGTAGATATATATGGCGTTGTACACTTGAAAGCAATACCTTTCGAATGATAGCTCCTATGCAAACTATTCGCTTCGAGTAATCGCTATTCGCCAAAGTGGCGATTAGCGGTATTCGTCCTACCCCTAAATTGGAACTATTTTCTCCTAGTAAAGACAAGAGCGGAAAGAGAAGAAAAAAAGAGGAAAGAGCATCACTTACTTAAATTATTTGAAGCAATTAGCGTCATGCGAATGTTTTATGTCAGTAGGTATGTTTCCAATTGCTAAGAGTAGATAAAAGTAGTTAATTACAATTAGTGTGAGCTTTCCCTTAGTATGTGTGATTAATTTGAGGGGGTAGTTCGTTTGTAGTTGGATTGGGAGCTAGGCGATAGATAAAGAAGTTGTAGGGCTGTGAAGTGTCTTGTTTGTACCTTGACGTCTGACAGGTTAGCTACATGAAATGGCACTAAAAGTTCACAAGTTTCTTGTTGTAAGTGCCTTGCTTTCTGTTGATTTTTGTGTGAGAGTCGGGTAGTGGGCTATATCGGTTTTTCTGTCAGCTATATATATACTTATAGGCCATCCGTATATGGCACAAGAGTTAGATGCTCTGTACTTAAGTCTTTGTGCAGGCAGGGCCAGTGCTCACTTCCCCATCAATTTATGGAGAGTTGTCCTTTTACAAAATATGGGAACTAAAGTTGTACACAAAGAAGTTGTGAGCTGGCAGATGCGATACGAGAGTGCTGAACCTATCTCAATACACGTAGTGTGACTTATGGCTCCAAAGGTATATAGCTAATACGTTTCACTATCGACGTAAAGCTCCCTAAGCCCTAAAACTCCTGCACTCCTGTCCACTTTCATTTGATTTTTGCAATTGAAGAATCCTGATTCTCTATCTTTTGAGAAAAGCTTTTCTTCCGTTTTTATGTCATTTCGTTTCCGAATCTCTTGACATTTCTCTATGTGACATTTCTGTCAATTCATCAACAAAACGAGAGAGGATGTACTATGTAGTGCTCTGCTATCCTTGGAACCTTCTTTTTCTTCCTACCTCTCGCAGACATCCCCATCCAATGAAATTCATTGCCATTTTGTCCCCTTTGGTAATTTCATCTAATTACTCTCCTCCTCACGCGCGGACGCTCAAATCCTTTTTCAACTGTATAAATGTCTAAACTGTCTAATGCCACTAAGATCTTTTTGAAAATCTCAATGACATGCTCATGCACAAAGGAGAGGAGTGAGCAGAGCAATATAGCTATCAGCAGGTTAACTTCTTTCCTAGTGTGCACGGAATGAAAATCCGTTATTTATGGCTTGGGAATTGAGACAAGTATATTTAATATCTGACTATAAATAAATAAACTCACAAGACACGACTATATTACTCCTCTCCTCTATATCATTGCCCTTCTAGCCCTATTCCCAGGACTTTACTTGTCTGTTTATAAGAATTACAATCATTGCTGTTGTTGTCATTAAGCGACTGAACATAAATCACAGTTTCTCTTGTTTCAAACTTTCTTTTCCAATGTTTCCACACTACCAGTCCAGGTTGGTTGGGTAAACAACATTGTTTGCACAAACTTTTCCCTGTGCGTAGGAGTGACCTTCTTTTTTACTACATGTCGCTGCTCTTCTATAGACGTTTTCTATTACAGTAGTCAAATCAAATATCAGGAGCTATAAATTCTAATTAAATATTAATGTGGTAGCAGTGCGTGAGAGCTTTTAATTTCAACTCAGTGAACATCCCTAATGGCTACATACATAGGACAATATATTACCTATGCTGTTAATTTACTTAATGCAGGTTTCTATCAGTCACTTGCATTGCACGCAACTTTTTACTACTCCATGATAATTGTCTAAATATGATTTAAATACCCATTTATAAGGATCCACATAAGAATTTCCTTTCAATGGCCAATTTAATAAGAATATACCTTACTTTTTGTTCAATTACATAATTCTCTACTTAACAGTTAGCTTTTTATATAATGCATATAGAAAAGACTTGAATGCTGTTAATCTCAAACTAACATTTTTGATACCTATTGTCATTCAATCAGTATCACTATAGGTGCAGGACTAATACAAATTCATTTCTTAAGATCATAAAATATTATGATTGTGTAGTCTGAAAGACCTACACTGACATCACATACAGGGGTGTCTAAATATAACCAACCATCACAAATGTGTATAGAAGATATGAATATCTCTTTCAGAATAAGCCTTCTGATTCCTATCTCACGACAAGCAAAAGTAAGGTTAGCAAAGTATGTTTTTGTGACCCCCGCGCCCCGGTTTATGCGTTAATACTTTACGGAACATATAGCCTTGCAATAAACGGATGAATTAGAGAATAGATTTTATTAATTTTCTGAGATCTATGTCTGGACGAGGTAAAATAACCGAAAAAGGAATTGTAGTTGGGCAAGTACATCCAACATCAATATTTCGTAAAAATGGATTCAGTTAGCCATGGTAAATGCAATTTTCCCAAGTGGAAACGCTATCACTGAAACGTATTCTGCCTTTATGGACAAATAACAAAATAGGAATACTTACCTTTGTTAGCACAGGCAAAAAAAAACCTTCACAAAACAAGAGTCGATGCGATGTTTTCTTACCTTTCTCTACAATTCGTTTACTACACGGTGGCAACCATTTGTCTCTTGCGGAAGTTACTATAGAGCACCTGCACTCCTCCGAGCACGTGCAGCGGTATCGTAACCTTTTACATATTTTATGGTATGTTAAATTAGGTTAGGTAAGGTTTTTTAGCTGCTGTATCGTAACTTAGACTTGCCTCATTGAGTTACTGTGCTAATCCCTGATAACACCAGGTTGCTGTGAATAGGATTTGTGGAACAACCAATACTACTTATTGTTACTACTTTAGTAAATGTAGTAAGCAAACTTCAATTAAGTTTTAAAATTTATGTCACGTGTCAGTAGGTAAGGTAGTTACGTTTAAATTATCAAATGGCATAGAGGTAAAATTTTTAACGAAATTATAACTATTAAATTTATCAAACGTATTTATTAACCAAATTCTTGCATTATTAAAATATCAAAGATGTTTTCTCAACTTACCGAATATGTATTAGCATTATTAAACTTACATTTCAAAACGTATTTTAGCACTATTCAAAGTGATTAAAGACCACAATCCCATGCAATGCAGCCCAACTTAGCCATGCGAGCTTGGGCTGCAGGGAGTCTGACTCTAAGGTGCAGGTTTGAGTGTTCAATCGCTATCAAGAGTAACAGCCACACCATGGTGGGTCGGTGGTTAGTGTATCTGCGTTCAGTAAGGTCAACCTGCCCTACTAAATACTCGATGGTTACTTAACTACTAAATTGGCTCCCTCTATGAACGCCTTCTTATTTCCTCTCCAAGTTTTTCAAAACCATGACCTAGTAGCCCGCTGCCTGTGTTGGCTCTTCAGCCCTATATCTTTATTCCCACAATGGAATAAATTCACATCTACTCTTCAATATTCGAACTCTTTGAGTTCTAGAAGCAACAAATCCCATTGGCTCACGTACATTTCCAAATCGCCGCCAAATTTCTAAACCCTATATCCTTAAATCCTAAATTCCACCCGATCATACCAATTATATGCGCAGTTAACTTACTGTAATGCTCCATTAGTTAAAACCGTGTGAGTAACTGCGCCTTCATTATCTATCCAAGCCAAATGCAAAAAACATGTATTCTTGTATTATTAAAATTATCAAATTGGCATTAAATAAATTCAAATCGGCAGTACCGGCTCTGTACTACGAAGTAAGCACCTATATGGTGTTGAGGTCTGTAAAGTAGGAGGTCGGTGAATTTGTATGTTTTGTTACGTCGCTGATTTTCAGTGAGTGTAAATTCGTGGCTGTTACTTCTACACAGGCATGGAGAATGGCATAGTTGATATTATTATCGTCAAGAGTGGCCCGACACAGTCGGCAGCCAACATAAAATTAGCTCGTTTGCAGCTTCACAGCGTACATAAAAGTGGAAGTGATAAATGGAGTCGAAAAATCATTTTTTAATTCTAACCGGTAAAAGACAGAAGCAGACAGGAAAAAGCAAAGCTTGGCTGTAAGAACTGCACTCAATGTTTGTTCTCCTGCGGAAGTAAACTGCCGAAACATGTATTAACAAATAATATTCTCTCCCACTCTCAGACAGACTTAACGCCTTCCAATGCAGAGACTTCACTTAATCTGCCATTAACACTTGTGTATATAGCTTTATTACTCTTTCAGCCCTCCCGAAGATTTGTAACATAAAAATGCTTCACTACCTTTCCATTTTCGAATTGCCACATAAAATAGATCACTGTCCATCCCCATTCCATTAATGAAAGCTTTTTTAAACTTCGCAAAATCCAATTTGCTGTATTTTTTGAAATGTTGGGCTAATATTTTCGAAGCATTTGTTCAAATAAAATATTGTTGAAGCTCCGCTTAATGTTAGAATTTTAATAAAATATCCATGGACGTCGTTACGCAATGCAAGCTACTGACCGTAAAGTACTAAAAAAACAGGCAATCATTTTTACTGTCGATTTTAGGTCCATAAAAAGTTTCCTGTAAACTGTTTTTGGTTTCTAGACATTAGAGGGATATCCGTGCGCTGCTAACTCAGTAGGCGGTTTATGATCGATGCGATTTGTGTGTGTGTAGTGATAATAGTTTTTTCATTCTGGATTCTTGTTCTTACTAAAAGAAAATCTTTTATTTCTAAACGATTAGCGAGGTAAAGCTTGGCTATAAACTGGCTATGTTTTGTAATGTAGAACTTAAATGTGAAAATAATGCTGCAGCGTGTTCGGCTTTTTTATGGGCAGAAAGTATTTCGGCATTATCAAAGCGATTTTATATCAAGGCAATTTCATAAAAAGCAGAAGCAGCTGCATTTCAACAGCATTATCGAAAGCTTAGCAGGCTCTAACATAAATGCTTCATGCAGTCTATTAACAAATGCAGTTTTTATCTTTCGCTGGAATTCGAAAATCATGACTCCAGCAACATGTAATCATTATTATCTCTTTCCAGCTGGATAACTGTTAGCTATAATTCTTTAATGTTCCATTGTGGGTAGGATGGCGCAGATGCGTTTTTTAGCAGGAATTGCTAGCAATTTTCCTAATCTGTTTCAATATGAAAACTTGGATAGATGAGATTTCAACATTAGACTTGTTGGTTTTTCAAGATATTTAGTTTGAGCATACCTTACGGAAAATCCTTGTTTTCCCAATCAAGTTTTAGTGCTTTTAAATCAATTAGCAGTTAATTTGGAGTTCCTAACATTTTTGAGCTTGAGCACAGAAATTGATTTTGTGTTTCCCCGAATGATCTATTGAAAGTCATTTTACATTTATCATTTCACATTGCAAGGACGTCTATGATATTTTCTATTGAGTGTGGAATTCCATGCACGAAATGAGATTAGGTTTGCAAATTCACCGACGGAATTCATTAACTAATGAAGATGACCGTTAAAAGGGAAGGGAAGAATATTTGAGCAGAGTCGAGAGAAGAGTTGGTCAATTACTAAGTAATTTAAAAGTATTTACCAAACGATAAGGATTTCATAGTTGTCTAACAAATTGCAAAATTTTCTTCCGTAGAAATAGTGTAATAAATTTCCTTAGCCCTAGTCTTACGAAAGTATAACAGGAGCTGTAGAAAGTAATGAAATCAATTTGTGGATGCATCATAAGGTAGCTGCGGTGTTATTAGAAGTTGACGCAAGTTCTTCCGAAGAGTTATTATAGTCGACTATCATAAGGAGCAAGTGGAAAATAATATGGAGTTTGTTATGTGTACTAAGTAACCTAAGTAGATAAGTAAATTCTATTTGCTGTGGAATGGGAGCGAGTCGAGGAAAGTTGAGAAAAGCTTTCGTTCAACTTTTCTTTTGATACACGCTCCCTACTTCCAAGTTCACTTATTCACTGGAAAGATTTAGTGAGCGTGTACCTAAGTAAATTATGTGCTTACAGACAGACATACATAGCTAAACAGATTCATAGTGTGTTTACTCCAGATGTTCTTTTCACTAACCAACTAAATCAGAACAGCTCTTTTTGACGCTCTTCTCTCCTATTTCCTCCCTAACCAAAATAACCCATCAAATTCTAATGTGTATCAATTTCCGACTACAGTAATGACGAGGTCTTAATAACACGTTCACGCTTATCACAATTTGTTGCCGACTTAATACCCACAATTCACAATATTTGTGGCTTAGTATTATCCATACACATTTATAAATTGCAACTATAAAACTGATGAACCCTTTTTGCAGGATTTCTTCGAAAAGTTCACTATTTTCCATGGGCTCAATTAACCACCGCAAGTTTTTGTCAGAATTAGTTACCATTTACAATCTTCCCTAAAATTCTAATGATTACTTAAGCAAACCACTTAAACTAAGTAAAAAAAACATAGGTAAACATTATTTCTAGTTTAAATTAGTGATTTGTAGAAAAAGTCAATTCTTTTTACAAGTGTCCCTAAAATTCCTAAACAAATGAATCTCTTTGTCTCAACCATTTATTTTTAGAACTACCACGATTTTGAATTATGTGTCCTAAAAATGTACAATCGCAGTCATGTCTAAGCTAAATATTCGTTAATATTTAAAATTAAAAAACAATTTACCGAAGCAGTTATATGATTTTTTTAATACTGCAAAAATTAGGGATTGAGGACAATGAAAGCTTTAAAGAGCAATTCACGTCGACACGAAATAATTGCATCAAACAGATAAAAATAGGCGAGACCCTGTTGAAACAGAAGACTTAAGGAAAACGAAGTATATTATAGTAACATTATAAAAGGTATGGATATTATCACATAACATTGCCCAACTTATTGTAATTTAGAATAAATTTCAAGGTTTCAGTTGGTGTAGAATGGGAGAGGAGTTGATTTCAGTCAGGGTGAAAGAATATATAGAAGATTGTCATTAAAGAGCTGTGCTCTGAAGTTAGATCACATTATGATGCATTATGGAAAATAATATTGCTCGCCATCTTGAAACTAGTTCGAACTAGTTCCTGAGTTGGGATCAATTGCTAAACTTTATTATTTTTAGCGAATCGAGAACTCAGCAACTTTCGAGTCAACTGAAGTACATCCAGAGAAAGTTAGCGGATGCACACAAGTATTAATAATAATTCTTCCATTTTGTACAGATATACATTAGATAAAGTATTTCACTAAGCTAAATATGAGTGAAGGAGGATTAATACTTTAGCACTTGGACTCAGCTCACTCAAGTGTGCATTTCATGGACACGACTTGCGAAACAGATCTTGTTCCTTTTCTCGCATGCCTATGGGAAATATTTCATCTCTGCTAATATTGATGCACCATTCAAGGATTTTGGTAGGGGAAAGTAAGTGCTGGAGGAATTACCTGTAGTGGCGAATAAATGAGTTCCAGTTAAAAGTAAAGAATTTGTTGAAGGTTAGCTTATCAACAAAAAATCGTGACACTAGTCAGAGGGAAAACTGTAGTCGTTTTATATGCGACTTGCTTAGTTAAAAAGAGACATGGAAAAGTTTATAGGAAAATCTAGAGCAAGTTACACATGAGCATGTCATAAAATTAGTCTTGAAGAAGCAGAAGACTGATGGCAAGTTAGAAAGTGTTTTTTCTGCTGCGGATAACCTATGTGCATTGAGCGCTCTACTATGCTTATAAGTATGCACACAGGGGCAACAGGTGTAGAATAAATCTTCCTCTCCTAAATTGATTTCTTCACAAAGGTTTGCAGGGGAAGCAGAGAGCAAATATGACGGAAAAAGTGCCAGCAGTAGATGCGTTGTCGATTTTAATACGCAAGACATTTTCATCTGTTAGTGCTTACGACTGACTCGAATCACGTTCGTAGAGAGTTGCCTGGGTACCCTGCGGATATATAGGGTTCCGAAATCAAGAATCCGGCTTTATCATTTATTAGACATACATTTTTAAATGGAAATTTAAATACCTAATTAAATACTACTAATATTTCGAATTAGTGTAAAATTCAACTTCTAAACGCTTGGAGCGATTGTGATTAAAAAAATACTAGGATTCTACACAAAATTAACATACAAAAAAATTGATTTACTGATTTTATAGGAAAAGTACAGGGAAATTGCTGTTTTGACGTTGCATAGGGGAAGGTAGATTTCGTTGCAGGAGTAGTAAATAATTCCGATTCGTCAATACTTGTTCGGTAGGTAATTAAATATCAATTGAAACGACAAATGTTATTTCAATATTTATATCGTATTTAGGAAAGGAATCTCTTATTTTTAAATACATGGAATAATTTATTATGCATATTACGATCAATTTGGGGATTTATAAAATGTTGTATGCACTATGCGATTAGACGAACTTTTTGAGATATAAAGTAGGTAGTAGTGGCGCAACAATGGGGCTGGAGCTTAACCCTTTCCAATGGTAAACCCTTTTGTAGTCGAGGATGAAAATATTGAAGATCAGGCAGCTCTTTATCTGCTTGAGATTTCCAGGACTAAGAAGCTTTTTTAGATATTTTTGATAGAATAATTTATGAGATGGAAGTTTGGTTTCACCAAGAATGACATGTTGTGATGGAGTCCCAATCATCCATGGGGAAGAAAATAAATTCTGATTCCACCTGCCACTGCTGCAATATTTTACATTGAGTGTGCGTAGACAACTAACATCCGCTGAATTCAACTGAAAATGATAGCTGACATTTTTGCCGTAAACAACCGAAAGTATTGCAATTATTTTGAGATATTCAAATACAAATACATACAGATAATAATAACTATTTCTAATTTATTTCTACACATACTAACCCAGTATAGACCGTGTGTATCATTAATAATCTATGATAAAAATGATAACTACTAATATAATATTTGTAATAATAAGAGTGGTTACTTGAAACAAACGGACAAACATCTGCAAACACAAGTTGGTCAGAACGGTCAATGGAGTTGGTGGAGCAACTGACTTGTTGACAGGCAACGAGAACGGACGGGGACGCCGAAAGCGTTTGCAGAAAAACTAACAAAGTGTTTGTAGAGATGATGGTAATGATGAGGAAAACAAGTTTAGGGAACTTATTTATGGCTTCGGGAATTCTCTGCCTTCATCACTTTGCAACTTAAGCAACAACTAATTGAGTATTAAATTTCTTATCAAGTTTCCAGTAAAAAGTCGTAAATATTGTTCTTACGATTTTTACAGAACTTGACTAAACGTGAGTTTCGAATAATCTTACGAATAGAGTAATTAATTAACAGATGAAGGAAATCTGTGGGAAAAGCAATTAGTTATCAGTTAACACACAATAGTATGAAATGTTAATATTAGATATAATATAATAATAGGTATTAGTGTCTGATAGTGTACTAGTTCCGAAAAACTTTTACCGTAATTGAATTTTATCACACAGTAGCCTAACTTTCCCCGAAGGCCAATTGCATATTTCATATAATTGGCGAATTCAACAATATGCATCGAGAGAATTACCATACACAGTTTTGTTTGGAGTGGCATGAATATTTATATCTCGTTGGTTGGGTTCAAAACCCTTTACGGCCACATTACGTTGGAGAAAGGGAAGCAAATGGATTAAAAATCCATATAAATTCTATGTATGCATAGAGTTTCTATTTCTACTGGGACGAGATAACCAGATAACACAAGCGAAGAGAACAATCAGGTTTTGGAAAACTCCCGAATTGACTTGCCGTTTTTGTTTTCCTATACCTAGATTCGTTCTCAATTTTGACGAAAAAGTTATTTTTGTTTATTATAAAGCCTAAATTTTGTTACTTAAATCCACGTTCAATGTCATGACATTGAACTTTGCTGACTAATTTTGTGGGTGGTGATTTCGAAAAACTTTTTTTGTCAACTGCACTGCGTTTGCGTTTGGAGTTATGCGCCGAAAAAGTCAAATTAACCCGGGTTACTAAATCGACATTCGTTGCTACTGATTCCCATAGTTCTTATTTGATCTGGTTGAATGTTCATTTGATAGATTTTCTATTGACAGAATGAACATCCAATGTAATATAGGATTTGAACGAAGGAATATCGGTCACAGCGAATACCATTTTAATAACTTCGATCTCCATGTTGCTCATTTTCACTAAAGTCTGAAAAGTTGACTGGTAAATCTGGGTGGGAGCATCATGTAAAGACCATCATGCCTTTTGTAAGCTATGACTATGTTACTAATAGCAATTGATTTAGCTTGTCTTTTAAAGTTGAAACTTTATATTTAAATTAAAACCGAAACGGAAGGATTTTTTCCGATTTATTGTTTTTCGACATATGAAAATGGTAAAAGTAATGGGTTTGTCATCGTTTATAAAGTTTAACTTGCAAAATCGTAGTTACACTCCTATTAAAAATTACTAGCATTTTAAAAGTGCTCTTTATTTTTTATATAAAACCAAGTTCTGAATGTCAGTTATTGTACTATTTTATTAGAATGGGAATAAAACAGCATAAATTTTTATCCTGTTAAAATAGCTTTGTCTAAATGTAGTTACACACAAAAATTTGTTCATATTTTGCATGAATTCTGATGCCAAAGTTTCTGACGATTGCCCTCGACAAAATAGTTCTTTCAATTTGAATATGCCGAGAGTATTCAACATCTTCCACTTCGTTTCTGTAGTTTTTTTTTGTTTCGACTAATTTCCTGCGTATTTCTGCAGAAATATTCTATTGGGTCATCGCAAGAAACTAACACCTACTGGAATTTTCATTTTAACACAGATATTAATGAGACATTCTAACAATCTGCTCAAAAAATAAAATTTAAGGCAGGATATCGTGAATAATTTAAGGTAATGCTTTGCTGTCATCGAGCATGGTCAAAGATATTTTAATGTAGGTTCCTTTTACAACGAACTAAAACGAGAACAACTGCGATGTACTTTATTACACTAGAACTAAATGATGACGAATTGTGGCTCTGCTATTTTTCAAAAAAGTTAGTCTTCTTATTAGAAAAAATGTTATGCTATAACAATGTCTTAAAAAGACATAAGAAGACCTACGTCGCAAAATTCTATTAGCACAGAAAATCTCATTTAAGCGTGGAATAGCAGAAGTAAAGCTTCCTTTTAACACTGCTCTCTGGAAGCAATAAATAGGGCTTTAGGAAAGGAAATTGAATTTGCTTATGGGTAGCTTATTGCAAAAACATATATCCATTATGTAGACGTAGACTTCCTTAGTTTTCATACTGCTACGTATTGTCCTTAGTGTTTCCATGTTATCAAGCCAAGAAAAAAGGTCTAGCTCTTTTGTAAACAAAGTAAAGATACACACTTCGTATTTAGAAGAAGGTACCTCACTAAATCTATAATTTCTAAACTGGGAGGAAAATATTATTTTTGTACAGTGGCATATCATAGGAAGGAATAATGTCTACGTATTTTCAGGGCATGCGGAAATGCATGTCCTGAAAATAGCAACGTCTCATGTACTCCAAGGACATAATTTCAGAGAGTTAAATTATAATCATAGTTATTTTGGCAAGAAATACTAGATGGGCATTATGAAAGTAGGTGGAAGTGTCTGTAGGTGGGAGGAGGTACATAAGAAGGAATGTGGTCATACACTGTTATAGGTTTACCAGATGCAAAGTTTGGTGAAAAACAGACAATTACATTTGTGTAATCCGGTGAGTATTACAGTATGAAAGTGGAGAAGAGGACTTATGAGAAGAGACGATTGGTTCAGACAGAGGAATTCTCCTGTGACATGAAATATCTCTTTAGTAGACTCTGGAAATGGTACGAGCAGAGATAATATTATAGCCGAGCTCAGATATATATTTTCACCAAGGATATATGTAACAATAGGGGATCGTATCTGTGACTGTGAGTAAATAGATCTGATGCTACGTAATAGACATAGCTCTACGTCGAATTACTTGGGAAGATAACTAGGTGAGCGTAATAGAAACTTCCTAAGTATTACAGAATTATTGGTAGGAGAGACATGTGGTATTAAAATGAAATCTCTGAGGATAGGAAATGGAAGTGTTAGTTTCTCCGGCAGCCACCTACGAAGCAGACACTTAGTTCCATCATATTATTTGATAGACTATAGCGTGGAGGAAGGTAGGAAGCTTTGATATTAAAGGACTGAATCTAATTTGAGTTCGTTTAATGAGATAAGCTCAAGACTCAAGCCTTGCTTACTCTAGCAGACGTATTTCTACGGAATCTTTTTAGATCCCCACTCCTTACATATATGACAACATATCTATTTTATTGTTCTACGGGATTCAAGGATATTTAATTGTATTTGCGGGGATAAAATATCAATGAACGCGTTTTATCATTTACCACCAGCGCTCACTATTATTCAATATCCTTTGTTTCCTTCAGCAACAGTTTTCCAAATAATAATAATCCAACTCTACGAAATAACAATCCGCTCTTATATACAAACATTTATTTACATGTCGTTGCACTATTTACTCATTACAATATTAAATGCCTTGCGAATTGGAAAGGCATTCTGTCTCGGATATAATAATAATTTAATACCTCAGAATTCAGAACCGTAACCAGCCGCATAGACATAATGATATTTTCCATAAACAGGAAATATCCCGTTTTGAAGACTTACTTATCATGTTCAAGGTTTCTTATAATGTAATAGTCCCATGCAATCAAATTCATGACAAATACATTTGTATATTTGATAATAAAAAATAGAGGAAAACAATTCGATGGGATATAAATAGCATTCCAAAAACCTCACTAGGATTCTGAATGCTCGTTGCTGATCAAATTATTTATTTCCCTGATTTTCATTTCATCTAGGAATTGATTTAAAGTTTTTTAGACATACACTTTTGAGATTATAGATTTTTATTGTTAAGAGTCTTTTAAACATTCTCTAATGTAATAGGTACTATTTCTAGATTTTAGGAGCTTTTCCATTTTATTCCTGTCACTCCAATATATCCTCCGTTTAAGTGGCAGCACTTAAAACTGAAATTAAAGAGGTCTAGTTCCACAATAAATTATATCCACTTTCTAAATAGTATGTTGTGAGTAATAAAAGAGCTTTGTGCAGCTGGAGAGATGCTTTATCGTCACATTTTGATTTAATTGTTGCACATATATAGATGAGCGTACATTTAAATGCATATATACATATAGTATACATACATGCGGAGCTCCTAAGTGTTTGTACCTTGTTTGTGTGCTGTAGAATATGGAAATCGAACAGTAATTTAATGTGAAATGGACTTGAGATAGAAATTTAGCCTTAAGTGGATTTGAAGGGGATGCTAATCTCCTTAGTCGATACACTTAGACAGGCGGGAGGCTTAGGCGAATTAAATAAACTCTTAAGTCTATAAAGTAAAGACAGCGTAGCCAAAACATTTTCAGAGGAGAAGAAGTGAAAGCGTTTCACAATTTACAGATGCACTGCAGCTATCGTAGTCGACACAAAGAGAAAGCAGAATGAGAGCAAACAATTTATAGAAGATGCCTTCTGTGCTATCAGCTATGAATAAATTTCATGAACTATTATGTACGTACAGCTTTCACAGATACACACCCTCCTCTCTCTCTCTATCTGTTTCCTATTGACACAGAGAAACGGAAAGTTATTGAGCACAGAGTAAATAGAAATAGGGACGTGGCTCAATATATTTATTCTGCACAAAGGACTGCATCGTCTTCTTGCGAGATAGCTATAGCTATATATAGCGTATAGGATATAAAAGATTATCACAAGTGCATACATATCGCAACAAGCCTAAGCTCCTGAAAGGATTTTGATAATCTGGTGACCGTCGGATACTTTTGCATGGCTAATCATAAGAAAGTTGATGAGTGTTACGATGGGGAAGTGTAGTGGAGGATGCATAATTTACGTCAGCCAACAGAGTCAACAGTGTTTAGATATGACTTTATAGTGGATTAGAAAATGCACAAGTGTGTCTAATGCTCGTAGTGGTAGGTCTGAGTAAGTGTATGTTACACGCATGATTACATATTAATTGGTGGACGACCTGGTGGGACTTGGCTTTGGCTCCACATGGCCCACTCATCTGAACTGTCCTAATATTTGGAGAGAAGGGAAATAATGGCATGATGTTGGCTGAGTTTTACGGGGAGGAGAGAGGTTGATGTCAGCTGCATAACGGGGATTCTTTGAACCCGTTTTAATATTCAATGAAGAAAAAGCGTGTAAACAAGGAAATTCTTTTGATCCGACAAGAGTTGTTTGGTGGAGGGGGGGCGGGTGTTGTTTCGAGTGCAACTGTTGCCATTCCCTTTCTCTGTTTCTCGCGGCGACGACAAGGCACAACTGTAAATACAACAAATTCCCAAACTTAACTGGGCTGAAATGCTTCACGCTGTCTAACCTCGTAAAAATTTATCTTTTATTATAGAGAGGGGAGTGAAAGGGGAAAAATGGAAAAAGAAACACCTCAAGTCTGTCTTCTTCTCAAAGCCAGCTCCTACGCTTTTTCACATGGTTATAGGAATCTATTGTCTACA
>JAAAYG020024399.1:0-37471 GCA_009936455.2 Tomocerus minor | reverse complement strand
TTTCCTTGCACGCTTTCACATTCTGTTTGACTCGAGCTCTGAAGACAAAAGGGAAAAGAACAAGTTACTAAAGTTACTACATTAATCCATAGCTAACTCTTTTGCACATAAAGAGTTCACTGTAAAATCTTGCTCTGCCTCTATAGCTATGGGGTATAGGGAAGAGCAGAGAGATGGATTGAGGGAGAAAGTGCACAGCTAAATGACTTGCACTTGAATGGAATGAAAAAGAGGTAAGGAAGGTATAATGTGATGGCTTATGTTAGTTTGACATTGCGGGAAGGATTTCTATTTCATAGTCCCATTTGTGTAAGCGTCGAGGTGCTAGTAGCACACTTTCTTCAAGTGTGTGCTAAACCTCTCTATTACGTGTAGTAGCGTGACTCTGGCTGCTGTGTGTGTGTAGATGTGTCTATGTAGGACGGTTGTGAGTTGTGTGGGTGAGTCGAGCTGAAAGTTTAACTCATTCTGTTTGGGAGGCATTGTCAATATCAACTTAAGGCAAGGAAGACAAATCAATAATCTAATATTATTTGGTTGCAGGGTCGTGGTTAGCCTGAATTGGTCTACATACTCACTTTCTGCCTCTCTTCCTCCGCTGTACAGAGCGGGCTGTCTGTCTGCTTGGCCTCAATATCACGAAACATCAGAGAAGATGAGCGAGAGTATGTGAAGAGTGAGGAAGGCGACTAGCTGAGAGCGAAAAGGAAACAGAGCCCAAGAGAGAAGGAGCCAGGGAGACAGAGTGATGGTAAGTGAGCGGAGAAAGTGAAGCCGCCTCGCTTTCCCTTCAACTTCCTTGTGAACCCTAGGCGAGAAAAGTCAAGTGAGAGTCTTCCGACCCATTTCCAAAGGAGCAAGAATAATAGCATGTCAAATTAAAGTTAGTCTCCAATATCTTGTTGGAATTAAGCGAGGCCGATGCCATGCACTCCTCCCTCCAACTCTAGCTCTTCCTCCTTCATCAAAATCCTCAAGAAGCCAAACAGCAGCCAATGAGTCCGAAGGGAGTGCATAATGAGCCCATTCTCTCACTTTTGTGATGTGAGTGCTGATTCTCCTTGCTGACGACCACTTTGCACGGCCTTCATGTCCTCTTCATAGAAAACTAAAGACGAAACACAATCGAAGAGAAACAAAAAGAAATTCGCATCAGGTCAGCTCTTTCCCTTTATGCATACTCTTTCTTTATGATTATGGGAACTTTAGTTCGGAGTCAGTCGGGCTAGGTTATGTGGTGGCAAGACTCTTCCCGTCACTAACAGCACTGATGACGGCTCTCTCACATAGTATAAATATAAACAGAGGACCTGATCCGAATTCGGATGTCCTTTCCACCTAACCATAATTCCCTATTAGTTAGGTACCTACGTATGATTTCAGCTCTCTCTCTCTCTGTGTGGCCCCATCGCAAGGAGATGTCTACGGAGGGAGAGAGAAGAAGAGGATGATGTTTCACTTGTGCACCGAAATCCAAGTCAGTGCTCAGTTGTAAACAACTTTCTCTCGACGGTAGTGCTCTTTTGTGATGGGGAAGCTGTTTTTTATATAATGTCTTAACTATAATACCAATGTCCGCTTTTTTGGTAATTTTAAGACAAGCATTTTTCCTTTTTTTTTGTAACAAGAGCCGGAGAAAAAAAGGAGAAATAGAAAGAGAGGAGGCTGCAGAGTACCTTAACATAAAGATAAATATAAAAGTTGACTGTCTTGTTTTGTCTACGTGTTCCCCCTCACCAGTGTCTGTCTGCCTGTAGTGAATTGAAGGAGTCGCAGTCACACTGGCCATTCTTCACATAATATATAGCGCTGGCTCCTTATGTAGCTCCTTCAGGGCATTCCTACATAAATCTAGCCAAGATGTTCATACGATGTGCATCCATGTCTGCATATGTACACAAATGGAGTCATGCCATGAGTAATAGCGCCTCTTCACTCTCTCACAGCCTCATAATGTTATAATGTCTATATATATGCTGCTCACTCACGGGGAGATGTTCCACGAGGATAGGGCATTAGCATATACATGGAATATAGATAGACTGCTATGTCGCTGGCTGTGTGTGTGGGGATGCTGTAGTGTCGGGAGGTGGTGAGTAAACAAGAATACGGAAAGTGTAGAAAAGACGGAGACCGTGTCTGCCAAGTTGCTCAGTCAGAATGATACGGCACCGATCCAGAAGAAGCCCACCAACTGACTAAAAAACAGATATCGGCAAGATAGGAGCGAGAGAAAAGCTGCCATGATGAGAATATTCCTTTTCTATCGTATCATCATTGAGCAGTTGTGATAGCACAAAGTTGGAAGACAAAAGTGAGTAAGTGGGGACTTGAGCTACTTCCTTTGCTCCACATCAACCCACCGACTCACCACCGCCGACTACACACACCGGCTCATCTTCTTCCCTCCCTACATGCCCTAGGACCATACTACAGACAAACAAATAAATACAAAGCACAGAATAACCCGACCCCTAGCTACCTACACATACACACACACAGAGACTCTATCTCACTACCCTTTTTATATTACACACTTATTATTAGCCTCGGAATACAACTACAAAACCGCTTTCCCTTTAAATAACACCGCAAATAGTAGATACAAGTAATCCACTGAAATTCCCCCGCACAAACTTTTATAACTAGATATAAGTCAGTATTATTAATATAAATAGCTATGGGCATTTCTCTATTTTACTCTAAATTGCATTCCTAGAAAGCTTACATTGCACCACGTCATACCCACTTCCAAACTCACTTCACAACTCTTACTTCAACCTAAGAGCTAAAGAAGAAATGAGAAAAATGTAAAACACTTGAGATAGAGATGCTATATTCAGAATTTACAAAATAAACATTTTCAGACCTTCATTATTATTATACATTTTAAATTAGAAAACCAGATTATTAAGCGCCACTGAAAAGAGAAAGTCCTTTCATAGTTATTCATCTAAAAAAAATAAAAATTTACCTTTATGGACTTCGCATAACAATTGCAACTAACATCTTTATTTGTACTCAAGAGTACTTTTGATGCATGAAAATACAAATTAAGAATGTAGAATACGCTATAGGATCTGACGAACACTCCTCTGCTATCCAATAGCTTTGTTTATGACAGACTTTAATAAACGAGACGAAATTCTAATTTTCTAATACTTGCGTTATCGTCGTCGCCGTAGAAGTTTGTTTTGGAAACCATAGCATGCAAACTAATCTAATGGTATTATGTTAGAATTCGTCAAGGCTATTTTCTGGAAATAATTATGTATTGAATACAAATAGGAAAATGTTACATTTTTTGTAAAAGTAAGGCGTATGTAGTAACTTGGCTCCAATTAAAATATTAGAAAGAAACAGCCTACTTTGTAAATAAGAATTAAAAGTTTTGAACTGGAATATTTTATTTTCAAGTTTCCTTCTCATTTACAGATTTTTGTGTAACATCAGTAAAGTTGTGTATCACGCATAGCCTTGATAGTTAATAAGGTATTAAGTTTTAAATCCAGTATGCATGTAACACAGTCCTTAATTGTGGGAGTAAATGTTTCCAAGTTCGTGTATCCAATTAAGTGCATATGTCGTAGTCTAACCGTGCAAAAGTTCAACTGAGCAGAATTCAATCATTATATAGATTAAATAAAAGACAATATTAAACTTTTGTACTTCTTAAGGATTTGTACTGGTTGACATACTACTTTTGACAGTGTTCAAAAACAATTACTGTTCTCTCACATTTACCTTACAAAATGTGACCAGATACGCGACAAAGAAAATACGTTTCGGCAGCTATAAGGGCCATTGTTAAACAAAAGTAAATATTTGGCATGGTAATTGTGGCTTTTACTATGTGTTACCTTTTCGTTTATTCAATGTTATTGCTCATCAGTATTTTTTCCAAGTTATGGCAATAATTTGATAAGACGTTGCACGGTTTGTTTAGACAAACAGTACAGTTGAACCGTTTGCTCGCTTAGACTACGACACATATACAAATATAATTCTTTATCCTACTTTGCTGTTTTACGTATTTAGTCTTCGTTTTTTTTTCATTAATAGGACAGTATTATTTAAAAACACTTTCAAAGTTCACTAATTTAATAAAATTAGAATATAACTTTTTTATTTTAGTTCCTAATTATTATTGGCCTATATTACAATTTTCTTTATTTTAGAATTTTTTAACCGGTTTGCATGAGGATGTTTGAAGATGATCTTGTTTCTTATAATAAATAAATACACCGAATAAAATCCTAAATAGTGTTGGAAATTTGTCCTTGATGCAGATAGTGGTGGTCGTTCATCCTTTGAATTTTTTTCAATGCTGTAAAGCCCTTATAAAGCCTATAGTTTAGCAAATAATTTTTGTGAATAATTTTTGCATCTGAAAGGGCGATCTATTTACAGAGCATGAAAGTTTGCTCGGCTTAGAATTGCAGAGGATTTCTCGACTAGTGAGGCTTGACGGATGTGGAAGACTGAGCTGTATAGATTACAAGCCTACCGCAAAGTGCAGTGGTGAATAGAGAGGCAACACAACAGACTACATACGGCATAGTGCTGCAGAAGAAAGAAATCAACGCAACAGACGAGGCAAAAGAAAGTTTAGGAAGCATAATGCAAAGCCAGAGCAAGAAGGAGAAAGTAGGGAAGAAAGCAAGGAAAGCCAAGTCATTTCCTTACAATGCACAGCTCAACAGAAACCACAAGCAATGATACGTACACACATGAAACTTTTCATATCTCCTCGCAGGCCGTGCAATTCCCACCCCGACATCTAACAACACCACTTTCCCATAGCCTCTACTCTGTGGAAAACGAGGGCACAGCATAAAAGCATAATTTTTTCACTCAAACGCAAATAGTTTCCTGTTTACTTATTTCCTATTTATTTATGTAACCTTTGGAGGACAGAGAAAATGTCACACCGTATTTACCACAAATAACTGTCAATATAATCAGTCAGGTTTAAATTAAAAAATGTGCCTTTTTTTAAATTAAAAGTCTTTTCTTCAATGTAAACAAAAACGTATTAAATCCTTAAAAGGATGACTATATAAGTTATATGCATAATTAACTGTTTTTTTTAGTCTATAGTTTTTATTGTGTTTGATGTAAATCAGGAATTAAAATTTGCGTTGAGTGATCAATTACAGAGAAAAATAGAATACATATAGAATATAGTGTTTCTTTTAGTGAAAAATCTATAGAAATGCGTAGATGGATTGCGTTAGAGTTTTTAAGTCGAAATAGTTAGTCGGAGAAAAAGGAAATTGACAAGGAAAGTCTAGAAATTGTAAGAGGATTTGGATTTCTAGGATGGTTAAACAATTATTCCCCTAGGAAGAATTAGATGAAACTGAGGAAGCCATTTGTACCTAATTTGGTAAATACGGTAGATGTGTATAAGTAGTGGATTTTAAGTGGTTATAGGGCATATAGAGAATAAGGAGTCGTTCCCACGTTGGATGTATTGGTAGTTTTGTAGTTGTATGTAGGAATGCTTGTTGATCCGGATCCGATTTAAGATTTTCTTTGTGTATCGACCCCACATGCACACAGTAGAAACGGTTCCGGGCTGTAAACTTTGTCGAATTGAATTCGTGTCTTGTGTTGTAACTCGCAATTTATTTATCTATCTACTTTAGAAAATTTACAATAGTCTTCTTTCCAAGTGTGATCCATTCTTCTTGAATGCTCTGCACCTCCTGCAAATGGAAAAGATAAGCCCGGCAATCTAATGTAATAGACGTACCTACGTCGGAGGCAGTGCACAAAACTTCAATTCACTCCACAACCAACCAACAAACCCACCCAACCAGGCAGTCTTCTTAAGTATGCAGCAGCCAAATCAAACGAAACCTCACTTTTGAATTGAGAGTAGTCATGAGTGCAAAGATAAAGTAAAACGAGCAGACAGACTCACTAATGAGAAAGACATTGTTAGAATTTCTGACGGTTGTTGTATTTGGACCAGGACGATGACTCCCTTTTTATCCTATAATTATGTCGAGCAGAGTAAACCGAGAAAAATACCCTTCACTTACGCTACGATTAGTCTATTCTACTTACAGGATAACAGCACTACTGTCAAGAATGAGTTTCTCCCAACCAAAACCATAGCATATAAAGCATATAATATATACACTCACTCCCACCAACTCTATTGTAGACTCACAATAGCTCTAGCTGCACTAATCACTATCACTACTCCCCGAAATAAATAATGCTAAACTCACTGTTCCGAATATTGTAGGAATTCCTCTCTAAATATTCACCCGTTCCATAATTCCCCGGTAGCTCATGAATTTTTCAGAGTATCAACGCTTTAATTAAAATTTTAAACCTTGTCCTCCAATTCATCTCACATCAAGAATCCCTCCAATATTTCAATATCTACCGTCTTGGTGAATAATCAATAAATTTAATATCGCAGGAAAAATTTATTCCAAAAAATGAAGGATTCTCCCAGAATGGCAAGTTATTATTCCATAACTTCTGCTCAAAAGTAGGTTAGCAATATGATGAAGTTGGAAAGGAAAAATGATCAATTGCAACAGAGTATAAAAATGCAATCCTTTATTTAATATTACTCAATCCAGTTAAACGGATGAAGATTTGTTCGCCCACTTACCAAATCCCTTACTCTTGTAAGAAAGAGAAAACGTGGTCTTTGCCTCCCAATTGAACGAAGGCCATGGATTCGTAGGAAAGAGAAGGGAAAATGGAGTGAAAGTGAAATCAATGTCTAAAGTATTTTCTATGTAAAGGATCGTTAAGTCACGGCCGTCTATATAATTAAGTAAGTAGTAGTAGTAGTAGTAGTAGTAGTATAGTAGTAGTTGTGGTAGCCATGAATGACTAATGTTTGTGAATGAGTAATGAGAAAATGGCTGCATAGCTTATGTAGGGCAGTTCATTTCCCTGCTCTCGAATGTTTTTCGAGTGTGTACCCTATTCCACTCAAATAGTTAGGTATGTAAAATACATAAACTCATATGAAGTCATACAGTGCATTTGCTTCAATAATTTTTATCCAATTAGGATTTGCCATTGCACCAGATATAGTCAATACATAATTGTACAATATTCAAAAGTAATTTTTGGCCAAATAGCAAATTGTTTCATATAATATTTGGGTCCTAGAAAATATTCTGGTCGTAATACACTACTGCGGTTAGTGAATATGGGTTGGGCGTGGGTGGCTGTTAGTTTATGTCTCTCAGAGAAATGTGTCAGAGTGTGAAGTAATTCAGGGAATCGTGAACGCATGCATAAACGACGTGGTAATTCGGTGTGGGAAAGGCCTTGTGAATAAAATTAGATTGGAGAGAGAGAGAAAGCGAGAGAGAGAGAAAGTGAGTGAGTTGATTGAAATAAGATGAGGAAAAGGAAAGTAGATCTGTAGGCATTGTATAGCAGGAGCGGGATGGAAGTCGGGGATGAGGACTTCCCACTTTCCCATCAGCAGTCGTTCGGGTGAAAGGAAAAGTGTTGAGGCGCTGTGGTGCCTAACTACGCTGTTATTGTTGATACCTGAAGAGCTTTTAGCAGGACAGTTGGCTGGAGTTTTCGGAAGGAGACATTAGTGTGCAGTGCAGTGAATTGGAGTGTAAGTAAACAATTGAGTGGCTATTTGAGTGGCAGTACTTATTTACGCGAGGACAGTCATAATAATAATGGGTCAGACTGCGAGAGAGAGAGAGAGAGTCGGAATGCGTCCTGACTGACAATGCGCTGGAGAAAGTGGGGAAAGCGTTCAGGAAACTGGTGGCTATTTATTATGTGCTTTGTGATTGGGAAGTGGCGGTAGTAGGTGGCGAGTATTTGCTCAGAGGATTCCGCTGGTTGTAGGGAGATGAGGGAAGCGACTGAGTGATGTGACGGAGTGAGTGCACAATTCCGTTCTCGGGCACCAGACAATAAGAGAACAATAACAATCGCGACTGATTGAGTAAGGAGTGAGAAGTGAGACTCTGGGGATTGCATCCTAAGATCGGATGATTGAGAACTTCAGTTCAAGAAGGCAAATCGCATCGTTGGCGGTGAACGTGTTGATGGAATGGGAACGGAAATAGACAAAATCCTCGCAGACTCTTAACTTCTCCAGCCTCTAATAGATTTTCACTCAGACTCTGGCATTCACAGATTCACTCCCACCCTCGTCCACCAAATAATCACACTGCAGTCTCTACACACACAACATCTCCTGACTCCTACACACGACCTTCCCTGTCTCTCTACTCATTACTGTCACTAATGCATAAAAGGACCGAAGACACTCTTAGCTCTTAGCACCACAGCTTAAGCTTCTCTCCTCCCGACCTGGCACACCTAGCCCAATCTCAATCACATCTACAAACTACACTCAAAATGAAACAGCCGTAATTACACTACAAACATACATATAAAGCAGTGTAAAGCACCTCGGAGAGACAGGCCGATATGTCACAAATGGCAGGTGGTTGCAAATAAAGAGGAGAAATGGGATAAATTAAAAACGGGTCACTATGATGGGCTCCGTTGAAAAATAGTGTACGCATATAGTGATGCCGTGCACAACTTCTCAAAAAACTTAGTATGTTTTTCCCCTGTCACAGAAATTGTGATACCGTACAAAGAGTATGTGTGCTCCGTACCTACCTATTAATCTGTAGTAACCAAAAATAATAAGTGTCGCACAATTTAATAACTCTAATAACCCAATAATATACCTGTATTTAGTGATTTTTTTATGTGAATTGATGTAGGCATTTTGTTTGGATAGAAGTAAGGTGTTGGAAACTGACAGTAGAGATGTAATCGGTAAAGATCAGCAAGTACCTGTTCACTTTTGATGGATTATTATACCTTCGGACAGAATGAACACCTTTTCAAAGCAAGTCATATAAATTTTATCGTGTAGGTAGGCATTTTCTCTGATTTTTGTAGTTTGAAACATTTTTGAGTTGTCTCACAACCGTTGGTTGCAAGTTGCAACAGCAACAGTGAACTGACAAATGTAGTGTAAAAATCGATACACATCCTACAAATGGGATAATTTTCTTTATTTAAAACCGTTTTCTATTGTGTCGAGATACACTCTCACTTCATGTTAGTTCATGTAAAATTACTGATCTACTGCTATGTGTAACTCTATTTCTAAGGACCCATATTTTATTTCCAGTCAATAATCTTCGCGTTTCATTACGACATACGATTGTATAAATTGAGTATCATTTCCATGTCTTATATGAATTTATTATAAATAAAATAATATGTACATTGACACAAAAGCTACATATAATGTAATTTGTTGGCGAATATTTAGATTAACTCCGTTTGACACAATTTCTGATCTTCCCTTCTATATATTGAACCATAAATTTCGTAATATTTAACAATATTCTTAAGGGAAGGTTATTTACGGGCAGTAAGATTTAAAAAAATTAAGTATGAATTTATAAATATTTCAAAACCAAGACCTGCAGCTATTATAGAATCACATGAAAGAAATCTACTGCCTAACTTATTACGGAGTTCCTTAGTAGTATTGATAGATTCCACTAGTTGGTACTGATCGTCCTTAAGAAAATGGTTTGAAATAACGGTTATGTCTTGGGATATGTCTTGAAATTATGGATATTATCCAGAATGTAGAGAATTTCGTTGTGGTATATAGTACATAACGTGGTAGAAATGTATGTCGTCTGCCAATAACTACTTAATAAACGGAGTGTGGATATGTACCCAAATATGTGATTTCAAAAGTCACACGTTTCCATCCTCCACAGTTTACAGAAAAATAATTTTCTCATACTTACAATTCAGACTAGTATTTATTCCCGTACTTGTGTGCCTTTTCACCCAGTTGGCCTTGTCTTCCAGGACAATTTGCTATCGATATTTTATGCATATTTGGGACATTTATTCCATGTTTGTCCAGAAATGTTAATTTTGATGCCCATTTTGTTGCATTTAGCCCAATTATGAATGGGTAGATATTTTTTAGATTTTGATGCCGGGCATATCCACCCCTTGGCAATAAAGCGTGGAACGAAAGCCAAAAAATTAAGAAGTGCATGAGTAGGAGGATATGGTAGTGAAAAGCTATTTTGGGTGGGAGCGGGATGATTTGGCTATCGGCAGGTCGGCCATTTAGCCTTAACGGTTAGCGTGTGAAGAGTGTAACGCCTGATTATTTGTGCAGGGATGGTGGCAGGAGTTGGCGCGGGGAGTGAAGACATAATGGAGAAGACAACGGCCCTGTACGACGGGAGCGGGGATGGCTTTAACGGCTCGTGCAGTTTGTGTGCCAACGAGTCGGAGGCGATTAACATGACGGGCACAATTATCAACTCTTCAGGCCGCGTGACATACGTGAGCAGTTTCGGAGTGCTGCTGGCGGTGCCAGAGTGGGAAGCGGCTCTAACGGCCTTCACGCTCTCCCTCATCATCATCCTCACGCTCGTCGGCAACGTCCTCGTCATCCTCTCCGTCTTCACTTATCGCCCACTTCGCTCCGCGCCAAATTTCTTCATCGTCTCACTCGCCGTCGCCGACATGACAGTTGCACTCCTCGTCCTTCCGCTCAACGTCGCCTACTCCATTCTCGGACGATGGGTTCTTGGGAAAATCATCTGCGAGTTCTGGCTCACTTCCGACGTTCTCTGCTGCACAGGTAAGTGCCTCGACAACAGCACCCAGCAATCTCCCTCAAATCTCTCCAGGCACACTTCGTCGACAGCTATATCCTTTATGGCAGTTATTAGTCATCATTCGGCTATCATGCATCACTGACTAGCCATGTACTCATCAAAATGAACCCGGCAGAACCTGCCTCACCATTATTACTTTCCTGGCAATCTATTCATCGCTTTATTATCAGGGTTCTGCTCTAGCTCCATTTTACAGGATTTTTAGCAGGCATTTAAACCAAAAAGATTTGTTTAAACTGATGCTTCTAACGTATAGGCAAGTCGGAGGAAAAATTATAGTCATTTTAGATTAATAATACGTTGTATAGAATTAATTCAATTGTCATATTAATTCATCCGATACATAAAATCAGAATCCGTAGACCTGGTCATATCTAGTCACTACCTTCCAAAACATGACACATTTTTACTCTAAAATTATTGTTAACAATACAATAAAATAACAACTTAAAAATTCTATATCTAATCAAATAATATCAAAACAATTAAATCAAAATTCATTAACAAATAAATTCTTTCTTTCCTTAATTGTAACTTGCAAAATGAATCAGCTCAGATTGTAGCATAACTTCGTTCACGTTTTAACAGGATCATTTTTGTTCGACACATTTTTAAGTTTTATGATACTTTAGCCAATTTTTTGATGACTGGGATAACTAAAATAAAGAATCATATGTAGATTTCTCATATTTTTTGACAAATTTTTGTAATTTATACTTTACATAAAAATTTGGAACTTTATGCACATTTTTCTTATTTTTTAAAAACATTTCTACTTAAAAATATGAAAAATCTATTTAAAATTCCACATCATATAATATACAAAAATCTCTTCACTTTTCTTTATGCAAACATTATCAGGTTTGTCATATTAAGGCTCGTTTTGCATTTTAATTTGCTACATGGGTTAAATGAAAAATAAAAGCCATGCATTAGTGGAAAATATTTTGCAAAGGAAATTAAGTTCGTTTTTTGTACTGAACAAAAAATATTTTGGCATGCTTAAAATATAGTATGGTAAAAACTGTCCACAGGAAAATTTAATAGGATAGGAAAATATTGTGGAAGATTTTTGTTAACAGTTCTTGCCATTTTAGCCAGTAGGTTGGAGAACATTGGCCGTTATATTTAACATACCAATAACAGATGAGACGGATGAATGTGATAGGATAATAGGGTTCATGTTCATAATATTATTATAATAATATGGTGTGAGTGTGTCAGACTGTCCTGCTATGGATCTAGGTGTCAGTGTGTTTGGTCCTTTTAAATGGTGCTATGACTTTTAAAGGAAGGACAGACTTTGAGCGACACATTTGCAGTTGGAATTTACATGCTGTTTTTCAATTTCACTCTTTTGAAAGGTGTCGAACTTGTTTAAAAGGCCTCATATGTACACAAGAAGAAAGTGTGATCCGGGCATTTGGAGTAGGTAGCTGTAAGCTATAGCTCTGTGAACTTTATCCCGAAAAAACTAAAGTCTAGACGAGAAAAAAGTGTTTTGCATATGTTATGGAACTTTGAGCGTTATTTGCTAGTTTAAGGCTCCTCGGAAAGTTATTCACAATATTTGCTTAAACCCAACCCAAGGCGCTAGGATGGAAGTGTGTTCTTGAAATTTGGCTGCCCAGTTAACTTGGTAGTCGAAGTAGCAATCTATCAAAATCAGAACAAAACATTTTGCTCAGCTACATTCCTACTGTTAGACACTCTTTCATGTCACAGCCAAGCAACGCTCTTTGTCAACGCATTGTCAATTGAACGCCCTATAGCGGGACGTGTTACGCAAACTTATATGCATTGATGGGAATTCAATCTCTATTCTTTCACAAGGAGTCACCTATATACTTATACTTACTTCACTTTACGCAGTCCTTAGCTTATTGTTAGTTTGCAGGGCTCGTGAATTGGATCATCTAAGCGACAACTTAACTCCCAGCAGAAATGAAGGCAATCATAGAAATAAGTAGCAGAAAGTTTACCATTATGCAATCTCTGTAGCCAGTCTCTATCATTACTCTGAAAAAGCTTTCAGAGGACCACTTTCACTTTTTTAAGTGTGTTCTTTCCTACAGATAACATGACTTATTTTTATTTCATGCACACTTCATGTAAAAATACTGCCCATTTCAGAAACAACTTAACAATGACACTTTTTTAAGGCTCATTATTTTATAGAAGGTTGTCTCAAGACTGCCAAGCCCAAAACTTTGAAAATTGCATTTTTTTTCCCTACTTTAAAAAAGTTGCATACTTTTTTTACGGCTCGAGTCATTTAATAATCTTCTACATCAATCTCAACTACCCTTTATGGTGATGGTTAACAAATAAATGGGATAACAAAGAAAAACTCAATTATAAAACTTTTCCTGATAAATAGAGCTAGATTCTTAATTTAACTCAAATTTGCACAGGTGATCTCTATCAAATACCCACCAGGATTACAAATACTCTTTGTTACAAAAATTTCCTTCCTGTCATGAATAGTAAGACAGTATCCCTTTTGCACAAAACTAATTTTTAAAAACTTTGTATCTCAGTTCTTACGAAAAGTGTGCTGTGAACCCAATTTTTGACATTAATGCTGAATAAAAAAAGATGAGCCTTGTGTGAAATGAATGATGTATTTGGAATTTGCAGCGAGTATCCTTCATCTGTGTGCGATTGCCATCGACCGCTACCGAGCCATCACGGACCCGATAAACTACGCACGAAAGAGGACGCTGCACCGGGTATTGTTCACCATAGCGGTGGTCTGGATCATGTCGTTCCTGATCAGCTCCCCGCCGATCCTAGGCTGGAACGACTGGCCGGCTGAGTTCAACGAGGAGACCCCGTGCCAACTGACCCGCCAACAAGGCTACGTCATCTACTCGGCCCTGGGCTCCTTCTTTATCCCGCTCCTGCTGATGACGGCTGTGTACGTGCGCATCTTTATCGCGACGCGGCGTCGGCTACGGCAGAGGGCGCGGGCCTCGCGCCTCTCGGCCGTCACCCGACACAAAAGCATAGACGGGCACGCAGGGTCGAAGCGCAACGGAGAGCGGGAAGGGACGGAGCGGGAGCGCAGCTCGATCAGCTCCATCGAGAACAACGGCAACGACGGCTCTGGCGACCACTGCCTCCAACGAAGCGCCGAAAGCGTCAACCAGCAGAAGAAGACGCGGCGGGAGCGACGGAGTGTGCGGAATGCGGGGGAGGAGAGCGCAGGCGGGTCGGGGGCGGCAGTGTCCACCTTGGCCGTCACAGCGGCGACCCCGAGTTCCGTGGAGGAGAACGAGGCGGTGAAGAACAGCAGCGGGTCGCTCAAGGGGCGTCTCCAGAGCCAATTGACCGTGGATGATTACGACAGCACGAAGCTCAGTCCCGCCAACATCAGCGAGGACTCCGTGACGGATGCGGAAATCCCGCTGAACCAAAGACAGCCGCCCCCGCACCACAACCACTCGAGCAGCGGCCCTCGGGAAGGACACTCCAGATCCCACTCTTCCCGCAGCAAAAAGTCCAGTCGCCCACCTTCCCAGCAGGTCTCCCAGTTTGTCGAGGAGAAGCAGCGGATTTCCCTGTCGAAGGAGCGGAAGGCGGCCAGGACTCTGGGGATCATCATGGGCGTTTTTGTTGTGTGCTGGCTACCCTTTTTCCTGATGTACATCATCATCCCGTTCTGTCCATCCTGTCAGGAACCCAACGATAAGGTTATTAACTTCATCACATGGCTCGGCTACGTCAACTCCTCACTCAACCCTGTCATCTACACCATTTTCAATATGGACTTCAGAAAAGCCTTTAAAAAGCTACTACACCTTGGCAAATAGCTTCCCATCTTCCTCGATCGCTCTCTTTGACCTTGCCACTATCACCATCACTTCCTACACAGCCCTGTCTATACACACTCCCCAACTGCGTCGCCCGACTACTCCACCGGCAGATTCAGCTCCAGCTAAACCGGCCAATTTTTATAAGGTACTTTCTTCAATATTAAATACATGCCTCTTACTAGACACTCTTTATTCATACCTACTCTAGTTTATCCTGTACAAAAGGTTACACGTGCGAAAAGTAGTAAACAGCAAACATATTAACCTCTTTCGGCTCACTATCTGTTTTAGAAAACTGACGATACATTTTATAACCGGGAAAATTATATAAAATGTATGGAATTTATAACTGCTTCACTTTCTAAAAGTTTAATATATTTTAGCAAGGACAAAATAATTCTTATAATTTGTTAGGATGCAAAAGTAAAAAGCAATATAATTTGATTTCATTCTGTTATAGAAATAATTATATCTGGAAATCAGTTATTCAGTAAATATTCCATTAATAATTGCGTATATATTGCATGGTTTTTCGAGACAAAGAATAGAAGATATGGTAAACTTGACATGGAAATATGGATGGCTCTTGGAATGCTTCTATTAATTTTGCTATAGGATTAATGGCATGTTAAGTGCACATATCTTCAAACGTGATAATATTATGCTTAGGAAGTCAGGAATTTAATCGACAAAATAATTAGTTTCAGAAATCAGGAGGAAACGTCAGCGAGGCAGTAATTGCAGAGGGAGTAGGTAGTCCACCTGTTATTAGGGAAACTGCTCCCAGCTCAAAATAATTACCGGGTTGCAGCCAAATGACGACCTGCAGGGAAAGTAGGGAAAATGGTAGGGAAGATACAGAGCTGGCATTTAAGTGTCTGTCGTCAGGCTGAGAGTCCCTATCCAACTTAATTTCTCCTTCCTCATCGTCGAATAAAATCAATGAGCATGCATGTTGTGATGAGAAGGGAAATACGATATGTACGGATAAGAAAGATATGTGCCAAGGGGCCAGGAGGACACAGAACTGGCTCATCGCTAAAACGATAGCTCTCGAATCGACGTGTACATTTAATTACGACAAATGCAATGCTATTAATCCTGGTTTTAGTTTCTGACTTCAAAGCACAAATGTCACTGCTTTTAATCCCATGCGTACAATCCTACCTTCATTTTCTTTTACTGCCCTATTTTCGATTTGGCACTCCTCCACAATGCTATAAATCTTTATGGCGTATCCACCAATGTGTGTGGCAGGTAGACTGCACGTAAATACCCAGAAATAGCGAACTTCACTTTTGCCAATTGAAAATACTCTCACTAATTGAAAATGTATTCTAGCGGAGAAAGTCGTTTCTGAACGTCAAACACAATAATGGCCACATCATTTCCTACAATATTCCTGTGTTGGTTTATTTCTAAGCGAATGCTAAAGAAACGTTTCGTTATTTTATTTCGAACTGAGCAATTAATTCCCTTCAATCTCCTTCTACACACTGCGTCCACCGACTTGAACCCAATTCACTCCCATCTCCCTCAGCCTTTCTTCACTCACAATAACTAACTACAGCTTTTTTGTTGTACTGTAATTACAAACACTTTGTCATCTAGATGGACAAAGCTTTTCAAGAGTATACAACACTCAAGAGAAAATAACTACTAATTCTATGTAATCTACTGCGATACTAAAAACGGTGATAAACATAAATTATTCTTTCACTCTTCGTTTTTTCTTACTTTGAATTCCAGATTTCCCACAGTGGCGAAATTATTCTAAAATTGAACATCAGTGACATTTCTTGAGCCGCTAGGATTTTTCGTCGATTTAATTCAAGTTTACTTTCAAGAGACAAATTGGTTGACAAAAATGGAAAGGCGTCCAGTGCGTAACAGACATATTTCTCATTTCGGATTTATTGAAAGGCTCAAAATAATTTATTACTAGCTAGGAGATTAGATTTTGTCAGTTTGGAGCCAATTAGAAGAATATAAGGGAGATAACGTATTTTGTGGGGCATCACGTAGAATAAGAGCGAGCATGTCGGATCTGGATCTTAGAAATCTCTCATGTTCAACGCACGTTTCCCTTTAGTTTTCCTGATAGTGTTATGCAATATCCGTGCTTTCTCTACCTATCTGCAGCAAGCTACCCAATAACCAAAGGAGCTTAATGTGAATGAACATACGTTTTCTTTTTCATTTCCCACATATTACAATATGTTGAGCTGTCTGCATGATATTAGTGTGCGGGCGGATATTCGTCGGAAGGCGAAACACGGGTAACTTATTATGATCACACCCAGTATGCCTATAGATGTAACATTAGGCTAATATTACACGTATGCACGTAGGTATTTAGCATTAGATTCATAAATTGACTGTAGTCCAATTGTAGTGCTCACCAGTGAGAGTCGTAGTCTTTTTTGTGTGAAAAAAAACGCTAGATATATAGTCGTCGTTATAAATGTACGTTTCTACTTCATCCTAAAAGCTATACGTCCTATAGTAAACCCAAGTCATTATGCTCAGAGGCAGATTGATGTGCATTGGCACTAAAGCTTTCTTTCATTCCATTTTGTCCGACAGCTAAGAAAAACTGCTATGAGCTAATTTATTCAGAAAACTCCACTTCCTATGCACCTTTGCCTTTGTGCTTTGCGTTTTACAAATATTCTCCTCTAAATGAGTGTAAAAGTTTTTGTTAGCCATTCTATTTTCCATAGTAGACAACAGAGAGAGAGAGAGAGAGAGAGAGTGAAAATGTCTAATAGGAGCTCTAAGTATAAGTAGCCCCAAATGAATTTCTTCTCAGGAATTTTTATGTGCGCTAAGTGAGCGTGTCTGAGTTTCTGGAATGTTATGGAATCTGCCGACACACTGTGTAGATGTGCATATATGAAGATTATGCACTTCCCCTGCAAATTTAGTAGACCTTGTACTTTGTTCGTGTATGACTATAACGCCTTGGATAAAACTGAATTTAGACAACTCCGTACAAGCACAAAGATTTATAAAATATATTTGTGTTCCCTTCCACGAGGAAGATCCTCCTGAATGAATTTAGTTTTCGGGGGAAACGTGTGATGGAAAAATACTCACTGTTACTTCAATAATGCCCAGCTATATGTACCTAGCCAGTGTCGCAAAAAATCCCTAGGCTGCACCTTAGACACTTTTATTAGCTAAAAATCACAAGAACTGAGAAAATTTTTATGTTTTCGATAAAAATTATTAAAATGACAATAATATAATTTTTTGATTTTCAAGTTTTATTATATGGAGAATCTTTTTTCTTTGTAAGATTAAGGGGGGTTAGCGGGCTGGTAGAAACCCCCCTTTTTGGTTGCGGCCTTGTACCTATGTGCACGGCAGGTTATATAGCCACTAGGGAAAAGGTAGCAAATGATTTATGTATGTGTATTCACTTCGTGAAGAAAATTAAATGACTTGCTTGAACTCCTTTCTGCAAAGCTTGCTATCCCAGCAAATGCCTAGAGTGTCTGCTGAGTGTAGTCGTCTGCACAATTTACTAAACTGGTAGAAACGGTTTTGAACGGATGCAATCATGTAGTTGACAGTGTTGTATATCTAGGTAGATGTGCAGCGTGGGGACCCTTCCGGCTGTTTTGCTATAGTGTCGAAAGTAATAACATTATGTTATAGATAGTTAAAAGCACTGTTAAAAATATTTGTTTAAGATACCTCACAGGTATTTACTATAGGCAGGAGAGCCACTCTCCATTTCCTATCTATTATAATTAAAGTCGCTGAATAACAAAATGAAATTATACACATTTGCATAATATTTATAAGGCTTTCTCATCTAGTTCCCTCTCCCCTACCCTTTTCCCACCGAATATAGTCATCACTCTTCAGAAGCAAGAAGTATCCCATTAATTCCTTGTTGTGGAATCCTAAGAAAATCAACTTCATGCAATACATCCCTATAAATAGAAGGAAGTAGGGGCTATGAGTGATAATTGAATTTCTATCATCCTCTGTTAAATCTATCCCATTACACTGTGAGGCTCTGGCTTTCATCAAGTGAAAGCAAGTCGCTCCTGAAACAGGAGAGTGAAAGCAGAATCCTTTTTGGACTATACACAAGAAATCTTAATGAGACGTTTCAACAAGATTTTCAATGCTCTTAATTAAACGTCTTATTCATTTAACAAAAACTGCAGCGTAGATTGCCGACTGTGTATCTGTCGTTGTTTCATTATATTCTGATGGATCACTCATTCACGAGTTGAGTTCTTTAGCCCTATCGTCATTCACTCCCTTCCGACAAAATTATTAAATGCCAAGAAAATTCATTGCGCTTATGTATGCAACGTGTAGGAAATTAATTTTCTTATGACAATCATAAAAATGTTACTTCGACATAAAACGTACTTTTAAATTCTACTAGGTTGGCAACTATTTAAAAAACAGAGGATTCTAATGAGTATCTACTAATATCTACTTTACCATAAATACTTAGGTCCTACACAATGGAAATAAAATTATGGCTTCCCTTGGAATATTTTATCTCTTAATTAGTGTTCCGAAAGCAAATTACCTTCTTTAGGCAAGTAAGTACGTGCATGTATGTTAAATGCAAAATAATAATCACATACAGTTCTGAATCATCAACATAAATTTAAGGAAAATGCAAGGGAACACGTGTCATTCATATTTCATATTCATATTTAAATTAAGTGCATACGTACGAATGATCTACGTATTTACTTCTGACAATTAAAAACTTTATTTTCTGGCCCGAGGATTTCAGCACAACGCATGAGTTTAAAATAAGCAGATAGCTCATGTTATGTATCTAGATTACAGTACCTAGTATTTATATGGAATTAAAGGCTCCATAGAATTACTATGGAGCCAGTTGGGCTACTGATTACAACATCTGTCCGGTTAACAGGTCGTACCAAGTTCCACTTTTGGGCGCTCTTAAAATTTTAATTCATTTGCACTGTAAGAGCCGTCTATTCTGACAATAATGTCAAAACGTTTCCAGTAAGCCAGATAAAGGATAACTAGAAGCAGCTTGCAGGATTACAATATTTAGTGCTTTAATTACAGCTTAATTGTTCCGTTTAAGAATTCATCTAACAATTAATTTGTACATCTAATTGAAAACGTTTTCGTACGAAATATTTTATTCATATTATACTAGGAATAATTTATTTATACAAGTCACAAGTCATGCATACTAGTAACAAGGTGGTTGTTTCTTGTAACTTCCTACCTATATCAGTTCGTGTAATTGATGGGCCTATGATGTCACTTGAATAAAGCTGAACTATGAACTATATCTACAAAAAAGTAACTAAAGATGGCCAATTCCTTTCTCCAGGCTGTGACATCTGCAAATTACGCAACCAGGAATACATACATGCCGAGTTGAAATGTTTGTATGCACTTTAATAGTATTAAATATATTAGGTGACTCGACTTGGTCCAATTTAAAATGTTATGTAAACTGGGTTTTTCTCTGATAACTAAAATTTCCCATTTACTAATTTTACTATATACATGTAGCATTGCTTACTTCTGTAAACAAATATTTTCCGTTGTCTGTTGTAAGCCCAGAGTCCCTAGTTAATATTGCGATTTATTCTTGCAATGAATTGTAATGCTACTCATCTTGATGGGAATGCAGTTTGAAACTTGAAACACGCAAACATCTACGAACTGTGGATGTAGTTATCTAAGAACGGAAAAACAGCAGCAAATATTGATTTTAACTTTCTCTAATGAAGATAGTAGTAATTTTTTATGTCGTACGAATTTAAAAGTTGCTAATTCTTCAATATTTCCTGGATAAATAGTAGGAACTCCAAAATGTTGATATTAATATATTAAGGCATATGCCTAGTAGTATTTGTGTATGGAGAAATACTAAACTTGCTTTCTCTCAACGTGCACAAACAGAAAAGTTTTATTTCCCCTGAAGCTAAAACGTGTGTTGTAGTGTAATTCACAAAATCCAGGAAAAATAATAAGAGAGACGTAATGCACATTATATTTATCTGCTCTATGTAAGTGTAAGCTAAACATAGGGAGATAACTTTACATAATTTAGTAGCCATCTTGGTCTCTTATTTGCAGTAACCAAAAATTGCTACTGAGAATTGTCACTTTGTTACACAACTGTAGTCAGAAAAGATTTAATTATTTAGCAGACTTCCTTATTTTATAGCATAGTGATATTTCCGTCTACTTCCTTCTTGTCTGAAATAAGCATTACCTACCAGACTTTTCCAATCATTCTAGGAAAGTAATTGAAAGCCAGAGTAAGTTATTCGGAACCCAAGAAAAAACCGTTCCTAACCCAGGAAAGTCTAAATGTTATCTACTTGGTTACTCGGTCTTAATTGTCAGTTTTGTGTGCCAGGTCACAGGCTATAAAATATCTACTAAGCATGTTTATCTATCGCGGAGAAAAAAATAATTACTTTTTGGGCTACCTTAATTATAGTTTGTGGTCAGCCTTACCCAGATATGTAATTGTGGCAAAGAATTAAATTAATGACGACATTTGCTATGTGATTTTTATCTGTTTTATCTGTAATAAATTATTTTGATTTGTAATGACTTTCTGCACGTTTCAGGGAACCAGTTCAATCGTTGACCGAGTTGGTCATGGCACTAATTTCAGCTATTATAAGACTATAGCAGTTGTCGTCATTATTTATGGAAAATTAATGACGATATATCATTATTTTCCATTGATTCATAAATTAGGCCACTGCCGACTGCGGTTTAAAATGTTCTCTTACTTTTGCTATTTTCAAGCCCAATTAGAGTGCATTTACTTGGTTGTAATTTGTTTGAAAACATAACTTTTCTGTTCTCGTTAGGGATTAAAATCTTTTTAATGTAAAGCGCTTTAGGGGAGCCATATAAATGGCGTCTTATTTTCTTGACATTTGGTATACGTCTAGGTATTAAATAGGCAGATGATTTTCTAGAAAAAACTTGGCTGGAAAATTAGAATTTGAAGAATCATCATAAGCCTTAAATTTGTTGATTTGGAGGATCGATAACGAATTGAGTGCTATGAAATTGCGCCTTACATTTTACCTACTTAAAAGTACCAAAGTATAATTAGTGCATATCTAAAAGTGTGTGCATAAGTTTCGAAAATACTGAAACTGGCAGTCTAAGTTTATCAGCATATGATTTGCCATTGCGTAGATTACATGTTAATGATTGCTATGCAGCATCCATAAGTTTTGGAAGGAGGAAATCTGAAAGAAAGGATTCTTAGACGACATCCATGAAAACTTAATGTGTAAACCCAGATTGACAAGAATACCATTAGCTTCGGAGCCGAGTTTAATGTCAGTCCATAATATATCAAAATCTAATAGAATAAGAATTCCATCAGGTACCTTTTTGGTATACCAAACCGCACCCAATGATTTCCATGGTCTCCACCATGTTTTTCTCATTAGTAACTCTGTTGTAAGTTTATTCATTTCTCCTAAGGCTAATTAAGTTGAGCAGGAATCGTGGCATGGAAAGTCGGGCAACATATACGCCTTGCTACTTATAAAAAATATATATTCCTGACTAGTACCTTACTTATAAGGAACCAGTTCATACTACACACGCGGCACAATTATAATGCAGTTGGATGCATCTTTGATATACATAAAGATGTGACTTGGAATTTGGACAGTGTTCGGGGAGAAAAAGAGTACCCATGTTTGCTTGCTGTTTACAATTAATTATCTTTTACTTGATACTATAGGAAAGTTTACAAAGAAAATTATTTTTCCTATTTTCATTCATTCACCGTCACTAATCAGTAACCACGTATTTCCCTGACAGTAACAGGAAATCGAATAGAAAACTTAGCTTCACTATTTACTAACTTAGTCAACATTATACCCATCTGCAAGGCATTCACTATATAGCCAAAATTACTATAAGAAATCAGAACGGAAATAACATTCATCAAAGAACCGAAATGAAATATTTTGCTATGCATACACTTCTTTTGCTTACTTGCATGATTGCAGATAAAAAATGAAAATCTTTCTTCATATGAAGATGAAGCCATAAGTGGTGATGAATACAGATATATACAAATATATATATATATATATTATATATATATATTATATATATATAAGTACCTCGACTATGAAAACAGAACAAACAAAATAACTTATGCTGAACGGATGAGTGTCGTATTTGCTGACAGTGTTAAAATAAAAAAGGTTAACAATAACAGTTTGACTAGGTTTTCACACTAAAGAACTTTTCACAAAACACAAAACGTCAAAGAGACCCCAAGTAAAGTTATTGTATAGCTCATTGTTAATTTCAAAAGTTTTTAGCGTTTCAATTGTCGTCCAAAACAATTACAAACATGGCGTGTTTTATGCTACAAAACTACTCTTAAATGCCTTTTGATTTTCAGAATCGAAATTAAAGCTTCGAATGTTCAACAAATCAAAAATTCAAGTGAAAATAATATTTTATTAATTTAAACATGGAGGTTACATTGCATCATAAAGAGCTTCTTGACGTTTTTTTAAATCACATTACCGTTTCAATACTGTTTATCTAAATCTTAGTAATTCGATTGATAGTATTTTCTACTGACCCTTCCACCGGTTTCCAAGAAAATACACAAAATTTAAAAGAAATATACCCAGCCATAGAGTTCTCAAGTCATTACACCAACTATGCGATTTAGATATAAAAGGTCATAGACACAGTCTTACCCTTACCCCGTTTTCAATAGAGCTCTCAACTCGAACTCCAGAAATTGGAATGAAAAGTCGGAAAAGAGTTGTCCTTCTCATAGACTGGCGGACGGAGGACAGACAGATAGGGCTTTAGTATAAAGTTATAAAGTATCTATTTTTTTTAAATAAACCGACGCAATCACGACTTTCTAATTAGTTGTGTTTTTACTTAATAAAGACCTTACGACATTCAAAACTTTTATTTACGATATGTTTTGGATGTTACTGAAAACAAATGCTTTCATTTGTGTATGAAAATACTTTAAATGTCCTTCAGCTCAGTAGGTTTATTTTCTCAGTCTTCAAATCGAAAAAACTAATTACCAAGTATAAATAATGCTTCGAGATTTTATCATAGTCTATTCTGGCATGATACGCAATTAAAGATTATGCCACGCAAAATTCTATTGGCGGGTTAAAGATAGAAATATCTATATCAATCTTCCTTGAAAAATCATTTCCTAAATAAATGTAACAAAAATCAGTGAATGTAGTTGACATTAATTTTTGAACAGATAATTTTGGAACGGTATTTATAGCATTTTGTTTTTTTTTAATTCCAAAGATCTGCTAAATGGACATCCTCATAGTTGTTATAACTGTGTACAATTTCTAATGCTAAAATATGGCCATAAAATATTACCTCTGTAAGCATGGAAAGTGGGAAACGACTGAAAAAACGATGGGTTATTTTGTTACTTAATTTTGGCAATAAATGTCACCAAATTGTCTGCTTTCCCTTGCAAATTATTAATCACTAGCAATAATTGAAAAATTAAATCGCACAAAAAAATCTACAAATTGGTTTTGCATGCCTACAGTAATGTAATCATTGTCATTGTTATAATATGAATGAATTATTTTTTATGAATTCTTAAGGATTTTGTAGTGCTGCAGGGGGTGACAAATCACTTAACATTGAAGTAATTAAAATATCGGGAACCAAGGAAGATGTCGGTATCGGCATGCTATTATTGGTAGGTCCATGATGGATGTACTTTGTCATTCCCTTACAATACATTGTGAATATTTTGGCCACATTTGGAGCAAAGCTAGGGACATGTTACTTGCCTGAATTTATAAGCAAGTTAATGCATGAAAATGGATTTGCGTAATGCCAAAAGATTTTGTAGAATCTCTTCATTAATTTTCTAGACGTGTAGTAATCTGATTCTATAAATAGTCATGAGGAAGCAGGGAATATACATAACATTAGGAAGAAAGGCAATTCTTCACGAGTGCAGCATAAAGTTGTAAATGAAGGCAGGCAGGAACACAACAGCCGACAGCCAAAATTCAATAGACTTTCTTCTCCGGCTGCTCCACATCTAAATGTGCAAAAATGATATATTAATGCTAATAATTGAAAGATTCAATTTGAGATTAGATTATTTCGTAGCTGCTATGATGAATATTTTATTGGAGTATCAATATTATAGCCATTACATCCACCAAGGAATAATAATACATCATGTATGCAGGTATATAAGTATGTAATGAATTTCGGGGCTGATTCAAGTCACCGAGTAGTTCAGTTCTGTCTAGGAGGAAGCACTCACTACCCCGTTCCAATTTGAACGCGTTCTAGATATCAAAATAACTTTCTGACTAAAATGTTCGGTAGATGAAAGAGGAAAGGCCGCTTTAATAAATGTTATCATTAATTAATTTATAATGAACCTGAGTAGGGAGAGGGAGGATGTATCTTTATGGTTGTAGCACTTGGACACATTTTGTTCGACGGAAACAACAGGATGCAATAAAATAAAAGGAAGCCAGTAATAATTAATTACTACATGAGAGTTTCACTTTTAGTTGCGTCATGTTGGCGTGCCGTCCTTTTGAGCTCACACTTAGATCCGCATCACGTTGAATTAGCTATAAGTGACTGCTGAACACTGAACCCTAATTTCCACTTCCCATCACTCTAAGGCTTCTGAAATTCCATTGTTAGCATGTTTGGAGAATTGTATGTCGAATGGTGTAAATATGAATACGTTAGAGAACAAGCTAGAGAAGTTGACAGGAGATCTGGCTTCTATCAAAGCTTTTGTTAGACAAACTTGCAAATAATTTCAATTATCGGGCAGTTATGTATGAAAGAAAAGACTAGGTACCTAACCATCTTACCATCGCAATTCCAGAAAATGGCAGTTCAAAATCTTTTTAATTGAATGTCAATGACTTTAATTTACAAGTCAACAATCTTTCTACACTACCCTCTGGGAGACATTGTCTTTAATCCACAAAACTCCAATTAATTTCGTTTGGTATTATATAGGATTCAAGGAGAGCAATTAGTAGCCACAATAAATTGGGAAAATGACAACATGTTCATTTCTAACAAATCTTTAATTATTTATTCGTAAGGCACCCATTACTATACAGTCTAAATAACATGAATGCTTTAACATCTCCCCTTATACCAATTACCAACAATTCTAAATCCTAGAAATTATTTTTCACTTGCTTTATCCTTTACTGTTGTTCCGATACAAGTACATATTCGTACACAATTTCATGCTTAAGATATCTAAGCTGGAACTAAAACACGTTACATCATTACACATTTAGACTTCAATTCATTTTATGTCCAGGAGTATTAGTATTCCAGGGTACAAATCATTGAAAAATATTATAGAGGTACCTAATGCACTTGGCCAATAGCCTATTTAAATAGATGTCAATCAATAGGTAGACAAAGTTACACGGCGTTAATGTGGTTAACGACGTTGTTAGCTGTGTATTTGTAAAATTTTTGGTGTTTCCTGACATATGCCCTAGAGGGTGGATCTATAATGAAGTCATTTTTGACGTGAACCATTATGCATGATTTTTGTGTGCCCTGTAAACGTCAAAACTAGGCACAGAAAAACCTCGAAAAGAATGTCTCAATTCGTTCAGGAGTTATATTGGTCAAGGATACATAGGTAGATGAATAGACAGACAGATAAAACATCAGGATACAGTAACTCTTGCTACTGAATAAATTATTATAAATAGTTTAATGTAAATGGTTGCATAATAAGCCGAAGGGAATGAGTGCTGACACTGTTGGATTGCTTAGACAGCCTCCCGCTTCATGGAAGTCTTGATTTTTTGATTACTGTACAGCTAAATAAAAGCAGTGATTGATGTGGTTAGAAAGTTATGCTTTCACTTCAACGCCTATCCATTATTTTGCTACATTGAGTGATAATATCATTATACAACGCAGCAAAATATTCGATTAATTTCATAATATGGCAGGATCTTTTGCCATGCGCTCTTGCTAAATGAACAAAACTAAGTTGAAAACTATTCTCTCCAAATCCTGTGTCTCGGCACAAAAATATAATGTATTTTCTGTTTCTACCGCTTTCTGTTGTCTTTTTTTATTGCGAATACGTACATCTGGATTAGCTAATTAAAGAGTAGATAGCATCTACTGCTACGTGTCTGCCGTTAAAACGATGGCAATAAAAATATCTTAGTTACAATTTGGAATGCGTCTTTTTAGAGCTGGTAATCGTCGCAATAATTTCCTGCCTCGAACACACATTTCTAGTAGAGAGCCGGGAATAGGAGACACAATAACTTCTAATTTATCATACGACAATCAGTGAGGACTGGAAAGTCGGCAATTTGGAGCTGGGAGAAAGGAAGATCATTTGCATCTTTCATCATCTTAAAATGGAGAAAATGTCAATTTGAGTTGGAATGGAAAACGTTAGTGCTTTTACAACTTGAAAAGAGATGAGGAGGGAATATAAATGCACAACTTCCCGTTGAATTTACGGCGTGTGCCGAGGATGACAATGCAAAACCGCCCAAGATAACTTAGAAACATTAAAACAGATGAACTTAAATTAGGAGAAACAATTTTAGTACAGCTTTAATAGGACTTTACTTGTTTTTGGTGAATATTTACGTCGTTGTCATTGTTGTGCAAAAAGGTTTTTATTTTGTCATTAAACTCAGCTCATATAAACTGAGTTTTGCCACAAAAAATAATGGCGTTCATAAAGTTTGCAAACGAAAGGGGCACTTTAGTCCATTTATTATCATGATATTTATCTTTCATTTCCAACAGGACGGAATTACTTTCTGGCCACAAAACGACCTTTCTCGTTGCCATTTGAATGGATGCTGCTTTTGTATTGAGTTTGATAGCTTCTCGTATGCATACCTGTCTCAATAATTCAAGGAACAGCAAATGACGGGATTTTATTGCATGAAAAGAACGTGGCCATGTATTAAAAGTGGGAAATGTGCAAGAATTATTGTCACTCTGAGATTTTATTTGAGGACTGGGCCATAATGCAGCTTAATGACAAGTATACACGAAGCATGATTCCTCCATTTACACCCTTATCAAAGACTAACGTCGGATCCCTATCTTAGACTTCCGTTTTTATGAGTGACTATTACAATGAAAGGCAACACTCTCTGAGGCAAGAGACTATCTGTTTGTTTTTAGTGTTCTCATGCAATTCCTGAGTTCCTTTTTGATTTTCTTCCTTTCTCATTACCCTCGAGTATTATTTTCCTCGAAGCGTAAAGAAAACAATTCTGGCTGTCGGATTGACTTGTGCAGTTTGTTCAGCCATAGAAATCAAATGCTATAACAGTGGAAAACAAACTCCTTACAATTGACAACTATGAATATTTTCCTCGGCAATCTTCTCTCCTAAACTACTGCAGAAACTCATTACAGAAAATTATATCGACTTTGTTAACTTGGCTGCATTGCAATATCGCATGCTATTCTCAGACCAACCATCATGCTACTAGATTAAGTAAACAATGCTTTAACACTCATTCCTCTGATATGGCTCAAAATCTCCATTTGCCCTGTCCTGCGTAACAATAGAACTATGCATGAATATATACACGACTCATCAAAGCATAGGATGCATATTCTTATATCACTTATTTAAATCATTACAGTAATTGATCTATTCCTAGATAACGTATTTTCTCATAGCTATCAGTATCACTTCTCCTTTTCTCTTACAATGATTTTATTATATTTTCTGCTGCTATATGTTTAACTTCATCCGCAGTCTGAGAATGATTTCCCTTTCAAATCCTGAACAAGCAAACATTGTCAGGGACGTGTATACCTTTTGACAGGAACAAATTGAAATTAGCCTTTCAATTTTACCTCTTCACAAATAATTTCCCTTTAAGCAAATGTTTAACTGCTTTCATTTCTGACTCTTGATATGGTTATTATTGATTCGTCAAACTATTTTATCATATGACGCTGCTCATGTGAAAATATATTCTTTCTCTTGCTTCTACAATTCAACTTATCCGACCATTAGTATTTCCAGGAATATAAATTACCTGCTGCTTGAAACTCTCTGATATTTCCTCTTTTCCAATTTAACATTCATGAAGCCTTGGATAACTTGTGATATTGCGTCGCAGTTTCGAATAGAATTAACTTGTCAGTTGAGATTCCCCCGAACTACAAGGTTCAATGCCAGTCTGTCTGCCTATTTCTTCCTTCACTCATACACATACTTTTTCTAAGTATTAACGAAAACCGAAAAAAATTGGTAAACACGAGATGCATGATCATCGCAAAGAAAACTGATTTCAAAATTTTTTGGTTGGTTTTGCAATATTTTCATTTTAATGACAATATCAAAGTTATAAATCGTCTACAAAAATGTCTACCCCGAGCGAGCTCTCTGTTACGGCTTACAGTTCCTTTTAAATTAAAAGGTTATTCTTTTGCAATATTTCACTAGCAGAGGTATCTAACTTACATTGACAAAGTATCCATCACATTTAAACATGAAAGCTATGAACACCTGCCTAAGCAAATCAATCAGAAGCAATTGCGAAATTTGCCATTTAATATCAAATATAAAAAGCAGCCGCCAGTCAACCCAAAAGCATTCAGAAAAATGACACGTAATTGCAGAAAGCAGTTTGGCAGGATTTTTACAATCACGATGTAGTGGTATGGCTTTTGACTTTGACTGCCAGGTATCGATGATTCTGAACCTAATGACCTCCGAAGACACTATTCAAAAATATTTATACTAACATCATTTACTAACTATTTTTTCACATTTTACATTGCCTGTGCAACTTGATTATAATTGGCATAGTATTGCAAACATTGTTGATACAAAGATGAAATACCTACTAATGATCGGCAAAGGAATGACTAGTTGAAAGATTATGAACGATTTTCAGGGTGCACATTGCATTAAGTGGCAGGTACAAATTTCGTAAAAACTTTATGTCCCCTAGGGAGGACATAGTATTTAATATATTCCGTAGTACGATGGGTTTTATTGAACTAATTAATCATGATACTATAGTATAATAATAATGTAGCCTTAGGTGATGCCAACATATTTTTGTTGAACGATCCGCATTATATTGGCATTATATTTTAATTATTTACATAATAGACTATTTCCTCCATGTACAAGAGGCTTTAGAAATTGAGATTAGCTTAGAATATCATATACAGATAGATATTAGTGCTCGAAAACAACTTATTATAAGAAAAGAACGAAAAACAACAAAGACTTCGTAAACAACTGTTTAGTATATCCAGATTAAACTTCACACAATAATTGTGCTTCTAACTCTTGTTGCTTAAGATGGTAATTTTTTGATTTCTTATATTACGTGGATTTATAACATACGGTCACCATAATGGGTCATCTGTTCATTTGAAATTTTTCGTACATAGGTACTACATCTTGTTTCGATTGAGTTTGGTTCATCAAAAAGTATACAATTACGCAAATAAGGAGCACATATGTTTGAATAAATGGAGTAAAATATTTTAAGTGATTCTTTGTATAGATTATGAGTATGCTCACAGAAACTCAGTTCAGAAGCATTAGTCAAACCTACTTTTCCCACTTTATGAGGTTTTTACCTATTTGCCATTAACATTTAGACATATTCTATTTCTATTAATATCACAATAGGTTTGGAAACCTCTACTATGACAGTCTTTTTATGCTAATTTCTATGTAATTGTAATCCATCCAATGCAATATAATTACCAAAACTTCTTTCAAAAGCTTAATTATGTTATTTATGTTTTCAGAGTTACCAGAGATTATTAATGTACTGTCATCTGTAAACAAAAACATTTCTGAATTTTTTACATAGTTAGGCAGATCATTAACTAGCATTAACTGCAGGTTGAATCTGCCTTACAGCAAGAAAACATAGAAGTATTTCTGCATGCGGCATCAGAAAAACATTGAGTGAAAGAGAAAGAGAGTGTTAACTTTCCTCAAAGTATATTTGAGCCAACGCTACTAATGGCACCGTGGGAATATCCGTGAGATAGTCCACACTGAGTAAAAACAACATATCGCTACTAAAATAATAATAATTATTAATTTAGAGAATTAAAATGTAACTTCAGCGGGTATAGTTAATGTGTGTTTAAATATGCAATGAATGTTAATAATGAGAAAAGGGAAATAAATTATTGGATATTTATGTAAATAATATGTATGTGTATCTGTTGTATAGGTACCTAGCTAGTCATAAAGCAGAAGACGGTGGTAAATAAAGGGACGTTGGATTGGGAACAGGGCCTGAGATGGAAAAAGTGGAATGGAAACTAAAGATGCTCTTGCTCTGAACATAGCTACGAGCTACACATAAAAAGGTTATGTACAGGACTCCTTGCATAACTTGCATCTTCTTTGAAGAAAATTTGAAAAGTCTGACTGAACTGTCAACGTCAGCTCCTTGAAGGAATTCCACGTCTAAACTTGCATCCACAAATTAACTAACTTATAACTTTCATTATGGATATACTGCTTTCATTCTGCCATAACAATATATCTAAGTATTTATTTATGATAGTTATTACATTATAGCTGCGAGAATTGTATTTAATATGTACTGTAATAATACTCATGGCGTGACTCTCTGGTTATGTACTTGTAAAATGTGTGTAAATAGAGCATGTGATATGTGTATCTATCTATATATAAATATATACTAATATAATATATAAACTCTTTTGTTAGCATATACTATATATGTAGTCCTACTCTTCTAAATGTGTGTTTGTATTGGTGAAACTTTCCGTACACTTGTTCAAATATCGTCCTCTAACGAAAAGAATTAGTTGGCACTAACTAATAGAGCATATCATATTATTCCATCAGTTCCCATCCTAAGAATACATCTGTTTTCTCCAAGAACACACAGCCAAGGGAATAATGCGATATAAAGGAGGATGAAACTTGAGTAGTCGCTTCTAGAGCGGCGAAAAACTTTCTCTCGTATATTTATCTATAGATGTATGTAGAGTACATGACAGGACTTTCTCCTCACAACTAAATCCAACGGGTAGCAAGTGCAAATACATGCAAAGGAAATACAATGACTACCTATAGAAACTACAAAGTGCTCCTACTACATCCCTACACAGCACAGAGCTATCAACAACAAGGGCAAAGCAATCTCACAGGACATAGTCACTCCTTGATCATAAAAGGTGACTTTATAAGACTATAGTCAGCGTGTGAGATCAAGTCGAGTGGAGTCTGTCATCGTGTGCGTGCAGCTCACTTGACATTTGACTACGTGCAGTTGAGACTTAAGTGAACGGAACACTGATTGGGAAACTGTTTCGAGAGAACTCTGATCTGTGTAGCTTAATTCAAAACTGAGTGGAGAAAGTAGAAAGAGAGAGAGAGTGAGCGTCAGTGAAAGTGAACACTAGTCAAATCAAATACTCATTTGTGAAACATCCTAAATGTCTCCCCATCTAAATCTGAAACAACTGTGTTACCTTCATCTGCTCCATCACACACACTCCACTCCTCATCGTCTATTTACATAGGTAACTACTCCACAGAAACTCTTCAGTGCATAATATAAGTGTATTTTATTATGTAACTTACCAATTTACTCTTAATGCCTCGCACCTCCTTCCTACGACTACGACCTCCTGAACAAATAAACCCATCTCTGCCATTTCCCAACTGCACAGTGAATAATCAGAAGAGCAGAGTGAGCGAGAGTCTGTCCCTACTCACTTTATACTCATAATTCTACGTCTCCTCCGTCATCTATTGAATTCTAACGAAAAGAAATTCGACGGTTTTGTACTTCTATTGTACGTACATGCTCCTATGAAACCATTTCAAAATTCCAACCTTCCTCTTTCTTCACAATCGGGGCATGCAAGAAAACTTTCGTCATTTGAATAAGTAGTACTATGTAAATGACACTTGGACAAAGTGCAAAAGTTCAACTTTACAACTACATCTTTTGACAAGATCCCCACAGAAATCTGTTTGACATGATACGTTGCACATTTTGCATAGTCATTTCAATATTGCATTGTGTAATTTTAACTTGTTTTGCAGTTTCAAAAATGTCAAAAATGCAAGGTGCTAGATGTAAATGAAATAATGTACTTCCCTTCAAATCTCTGCGTGCCCCATAATTTAAGTTTTACATATAGTATGTCGTCCATTACCTTTACATTTTATTGTAGATAGTAAGCGTTTCATTAATGCAACAAGATTTTGAAAGCTAGAAAAGGATCTGCTATTCAAATGACGACAAGACAAATTGACACAATAAAAATGTGTAGCTCTAATGGTGCTAAAAAGTTCCATAGCTGTCCTAAGAGATGTGTTCAGATTGTTGGAGGGCGAGGAACTATGTTTCCAAAAACTGAATCAAATCAAGTGACATGGAGAAAGTACGGAAGGAAGGAAGGACTCTGGCACTAATGTCTAATTGACATGAAACAAATGATTTTATATCATCAATGTTAATGTATTCTGCTCTCGCGTGCTAACTCTTGTAACAGACTGTGGTGGCTGGTAGTTGTGTAGTAATCCCAAGCGGTGCTTATTGTTAGAAGACAGAACGAACTTACTTGAGAAAAATTGAGAGGAGGACACAATGATAATAATAATGATGCACAGACACTAATTCAGTCACAAGTCGTAGTCGATGCAGACATCAGTGAGCTGTGATGAGGAAATTGTATTATTGTCAATTATGTGATACGGCAACAGAAAAGCAACTACTATATAAAGCACTAACAAAACTTTATACGAAGTCACAGCCGTTATTTATATTATTCAGCATAGAATACTATCTGTTCATAATGATAAGAAGAAGTTAAGTATCACTATAAATAGTGCAGTGTGACAGTGACAGTGTGTCAGTCGTGAGCGAATACTGAAATTGTATGCGATGCAGAAATTCTATAGACCTATATAATAATAATAAGTATTGTGCTAGAACAAAACACAAGGCATACAAAGTTGAAAGGTGAACCCAAGGCAGCAAATTAGAACATCTTATTCCATTTGCATTGAAACGACTCCGAGTAAAATGATGCCCTAAACGAGGACTAATGTGAAAATAGGGCTCGCTCGTCGGGAAACATATACAGATATACGCTTGCTATAATTATTCCCCCTGTTAGCATATTGCGCATTTGTTGTTATTATTCACTGGGAAATTTAAAAATACATAGGATTCATTGGAGACGAGACATTTATTAGGCTGATTTATACGGAAAGATAGATTTAAACGAAATAATTGAATAGACGAAAAGGACATAATTACACAAACAAGAGTTGATTTAAATGTGAATACATGTCTATATATAGAAAATTAGTTGCTCAGTTCATATCCATGACACTAATTAAGGAATAATCTCTGAGTCAAACGCTAAATGCGATGGATTCAACTCAAAGCTGCTTCTTTGATTAGGAATACTACCTGGCCATAATAATGTTCTGTTGTAAATCATTGTTATCATTTCCTGTCTGTTGCTATAAATATAACTCTTAAGCTGCAAAGTTCACTTGCTATATGCAACACTGCCACAATCCTAGAAATAAATCTAGAATTTACTATCTTTTCTATTTTCTGACTATCAGATCATTTGTGTGGGTGATATCCTACATTTCCTCTAATTGGCTATATGTATCTGCTTTAAAAAGGTCAAACCTGTATTCAGTGTTTATAATACACTATGCATATACAAAAAGTTACTAATTGTTTGCTATAGCGAAAACTTTTATTGTACTCTCATTCGGAATATTCAGTTTCATTCGGTTGGGGCACTCTAAGAATTTAGGTACCTAGTTTTATTTTCCGGCGCTGCACTTTTTATCCTAAGCATGAGGACTGAGATAATACAAGGAGCATATATTATGGATATTTCAGAATATTTAAATGTTCACATTGTTTTCTTTCAACTGTAACAGATAGTTATATTTTTAGTTTGCTAGCATTAATTCCCTATCACAGTGACAAGGTACATTTATTTCAGTACGGTTGTGAAAATCCCTTTGTGTATGTCATAAATATGGGTTGTACTTTTGTACAGTCTTTTTTCTGTCACCACTATATAGCATTGTCATAAAATACACATATAATCAAATCATAGAATACATTTGAAGCTCAACATAATTTTCTTTTATCACTGTCATCTGCCAGCTCTCCGGACCGGATATTGTGGTCAACGAAAGCTTGAAAAAGAGGCAATGGCCTAAGTGGCCCCCTACCAAGTGCATAGCTAAAGAGAGCAATGCATTCTGGAATTTATAGTCCGGTGTCTCTTACTGTGACATGTAAATAGTTTCATTCTAATTTGAACAGAATGGAGGCGCATTCCATTGAGGCTCGCTCTTTGCATATACATGGCTATCCTATCTGTTTAAAACTTTCATTCATCACAGATAGCATAGGTATTGATTGTGGGATAAGGCTTTCCTTTGACTAGAAAAAGGTTCATTCTCATAGCCGATAGCCCAACCAAACTGATAATGATAAAGGTATACAACCTACAACTTTGTCCTCCTGCAATTCTTATTTAATGGCTGTGTTAATACTAAGAACTTTGTAATGTATTGTGAGAAATGAGTATTTAACTTAGATTGCAATTCCAAGCAAAGAGAGCAATTTTTCTTACAATCTGTAGTCGGTCGACGACACACTTCACATTAATTATTTTAATGTACATAAATACCTGCTATCATGTCTCTAGAAACTTCGACTGTTTATGTTTCATCACTTTACGTCTACTAACTAATATCACATGTAAGAGCGTAGTTTAATGAAATATTAAATCACATTTACGTGGGTGTATTTTTTCAATTAATCTCGCTAAACTCAATGTCTGAAAATGTATTAACTTATCCTAATCCGTATCCCGTTAATTGTAATAAGAAATATATAATGTGTGTAACCACTTGGTTTAGCTTTATCAAATTGAATTGAATGTCTAATAACCGTATAATCTATATCTAAACCGTGTAACTGATAACTGCATTTATTCAGTTATATTTGTATCGTAAGCACGTTTATGTCCTTGTTTGCAGACAATGAGCAACATTTTGTCTCAAAAAAGATGTCGCTTACAGTTGTAGCTAATGTTGTATCTCTGTAGTGTTTTCATTCACCTGCAAAACCGTATGCAAAATTCACCGAAAAAAGAGCACCGAAAGGGAAGTGGGTGCAATAAGAATATGGCACAGTGTGTTATATGTACAGTAGTTGTGTCACTGTTAATGTTTTGAAACTATCATGAAAATGTCAAGTGAAACTTTTGTATTGGCCTATGACATAATAATAGTTGATATGATAATATACGGTACAGAGTACAGAAGATGTACAGTTTTTGTAAGGCCCCGTCTCATTATTCCCCATAAAAATGCATGGAAAGAGTGAATTTACATGAATATGTAAGTTTATTTTTATGATTTTGTGACCACTCCTCCAAGTATTGGATTTTGACCCATTTTTAAACGTTTCAGACCCTCAAAATTAGGTGTATAAAGTTTGAAAATTACAATGCATTGGAGAACTATCGCTCAGAGACACAACAGAGTGAAGGTTTCTATTAAGTATTTTGCGGTGCTAAACAAATCTCGACTTTTATGCAAATTAATATTGTAACTGATTAGGGTACCTGTGTTGCAATCATTTTATTATAAGAATAATGGCTACTTTACAACTAATGGTTATGCAGACACATGTCGCTGTACAGAAAAAAAGCCATTCTTATTGTTTGGACTTATTATACACATTGTATTCCAGTGTTAACGTCTATGTAAGCGAAACATTAGATTAATTACCACCTACTGAATACACCTACAGATAAAATTGTAATAAACTATTGATATTATAAGGAAAATGTAGCAGATGATTCTGAAATTGTAGTTGTTTCACTGTTGAACGTGATTGTTGTGAATTGAGAGTTGAGACAACGACCTACCCTTCTTACCTATGGCTCTAATAAACTTGGTAGTGAACTGCATCCCTTACCTGCTTAGAAGTTTAACTGTTATAATTGTAATTGTGTGTAATGTTTAGTAAAAATGTCTTTTGAGAGAGGGAAATATAAGGCGTAGTGATTATTGTGTACATTGTAATTACATACTGTACTAAGAATGTAGTTCTAAAAAATGTACTAACTGAAATTGTAATGAATATCTGACTGAAGCGGAATTTAATAAATATTTCTAGGCTATTCATCCAAGTATCTTTGTCTTCGCCAGTATTGAGTCTCCAGAGTCTATTATTAAAATTTTAAATGTGAAATAAGGACAATCATGTCCTCTGGGTATCCTTTCTTTCTGTGTTAGTTTACGTACTGTTAATAATATTTGCATTTATGAATTTTAGTAGGATTTGATTTAGCTAGGCCGATAGTAACATTGAAGATTCAACAAAAAGTGACTAAATGATTAGCACTTATAAATTATGAATATATTCTGATTGATGTGATGCTTATTGTTAGATAACTACAATACCTGTACTAAAATTGATGTACTTAGTAATTAATGAAATCATATTATATGAAAACACTTACTATGAAATCTCTGCGATAACCATTTAAATAGAAAATGTACCATGATGTTACTATTACGTAATAAATACCAAATGTAGATACAGAAACGTAAATCCATCCAATTTAATACTTTTCTCTTATTTTCATACAATTAAAACGATGCAATAAACCATAGAAACAATGCATTAGCTGAAAACCTAAGCATAGTTATACAGCGTTTCCTCAAAATGAAACGACATGCATTGCATGCATTGCATTACAGATAAGATTCTATTATCGTATAGTTCATGTGCTCGGCAGGGTTGCGGTGGATAAAATGAAGGGGTTGGTCAAATTTGGATGAAATTGGTTTTATCCACCTTAATTTTGTGT